>JACJUM010003212.1:7178891-7255456 GCA_020976665.1 Heortia vitessoides | reverse complement strand
AACAACTCCTTAATAAATTGGATCGTCTATTAAACAACTGTCTTCGTTTCATTTTCGGTTTGCGTAAATACGATCATATTTCCCATTACCGTTCTCTTCTCGGCTGGCTTCCTATTCGAGAACGTCGCAAAATTCGAGTTCTAACCATACTATTTTCAATACTTTTTGATCCGTACGCACCAATTTACTTAAAGGACAGATTCCAATTCCTATCTTCCTCTCGCGAACGTAATCTCCATTCTTCCAATACTCTCTCGCTTTTAACTCCTTCTCATCACTCTAGTTTTTTGACAAACTCTTTTACAATGACGCTATACGACTCTGGAACGAGCTTTCATTGAATATTAAGCAATCCCCAAACAAACCAGACCTAAAGAGACCGATAAAAGGATATCCATCATTTTGATACTAAAAAACAAAACGTTTTCTATCCGAAATTCCCCTTTAAATAGACACAGTCAACCCATCGCAATCCCTCAAACAAACGGACAAAGAGCAACAAGTTATCTATACACATTTATACACGAAATGTCTGTCTGTCCAGGGGTTCGTTCGTCTCATTTACATACTCTCGCTTCGGTTGCTTTTAAAAATGATACAACTTGTTTGATTTGTGTGGATACGGCTTTTTGATATTTACTAATCTTCTTTTAGCTGAATTATCATCAATTTATAATTTTCCCTTCGTTGGTGTACTTAATGAGTCAACTAGCAGTGTCCTGCGGTTTTACCTGTGTAGTTCTTCTTACCGTCAGAACAATAAATAAGAAAAGTAGTCAGTTAATATTGTTAAATATTTTTTTAAGAGAACTTTGGAGATATAAGCCTATGCAAAATTAAAAAATACTGTTTTTATAATTGAGCGCTAACGTTCACGTTTGGCAATATCAAGCTACAAGTTTTCGTATCCTGACTTGCAAATTATTCATTGAATTTTAGTTAGTCGAAAATGTACGAACTATGTATGTAATACAATTGAGTCAAAGAGCGCATTTTATAAACATGTTTAGTTTAGTTTTAAATGATAAGCGGTTTTCAATATTACAACATTTTAATGGCGCGTAGCTTATCACATACTCGCACACTATGAGGACTCCAGTTTAATTTACTATTAATAAGTATACGAGTATATATGTGTGTTCGTTTGTTTAATTATTGGATAACTGGAAAATATTATATCCGTATCATTAATGATCATCAATTTGATTACCATCAAACTTTTTTATCTTGTTTTTATTACCTTTTTTGAACACCGGTCTTACACATCCCATTTACAAAGTTGGTATTAGAAGAAGCAGTTTTGTTGCTTCTTTTAAAATAACTTTTATATCTATTATTCGAATTCTATCCAAACCAGGTTTTTTATTACCGTTTAGTGACCTGTGCCGTGTCGTTAGGTACCGGCAAAGTAGAATAGTTTCTCCGTCTGTACCAGGTGTCGTAAGAGGCGACTAAGGTACCACAACCAACAGATGGCGCTATATCTGTCGATGGCAGTGTTGCTAAAGTGCATAGGGCGGGGATGGACAGCAGCATCCCCGTCGCGAAAACTGTTCTCTGCGTTTGGATTGGATTTCCATAATTGGTAATAATTTGGGTCTTATTATGGGAAAAAATCCTCCTCTCTTGGAGAAGCCTGGCATTGAAAGTTTTACGTCTATAACAATGATGTTGGTCGATCCTATAATACAATGGATTTTCTTTCCTTCGCGTCAGAAAAGAAAATTGTCTCCAGTTGAATAGTTAAATACCTGTAACTCAATCAGCATCTACCCTTAATTATGATTTGCCTTATCCACACTATTCTAGCATCAAGAGGCCTGTATAAAATACCAATTACATAGCATAGACATCTTTCCGTTTGTGCAAAGATTACAAATTTAAATCCCGTTTTGTTTTCATAGTTTATTGCGGGGCGCAGCTGCTTGCCAAAATATGGACATCTGATTTTGTATGGGCTTCTGTAATTCCTAAAGTTAAGTTCACTTTGAAATTGAATGTAAAAACTTTTGTATTTTAGTATAGAAGTTATGATTATACCTTGGTACTCTAAGCATATTCCTAAATCCTTATTGTTTCGTTCGGTACAATGAATTGTGTCCTAAAATTAGCTCTACTAAGAGTATTACTGTTATATCAGTATTGAAAATTTCCTAAACAATATTGTAATAAGTGAGGGACAATAAGGATTTTTAAAATTTCAGTTTTATAATTCTTGTTAATTTGACGTATGATATATATTTTTATAAACGTTAATTAAACTATACTTTACTAGTTTTTACGTGAGATAGTAACATACATACAATCGGTTTCGCGGTTTTTCTATATATATGAGACTGAGTGATTTTTTATTATTATCAAGTCTGTTTAATAATATAAACGGAGAAAGTCTTCATTAAGAAATTAAACACTCCCATTTGAGAAATAATATCAACTACTTGTTGTATTCTTATAAGAAATACTCAAGGTTGCCCAATGCCTGTATTTTAAGACATAATAGACGGGTGTTGAGACTATTAAATTTGACTATTTTATTTGTAGTGAACGTGAGAATGCAAGAAAATATTGCTTATTAATGTAACAGCAGTTTCCTTAGTTACATTTAACTGGTCATAAAAAGCTAGTTCCAAAATGAAAATCATAAACTAAACAATAAAAACTATAATTGGAAAATGCTTGTTCTTTATAACTCGCAGAAAGGAAAGGCAGTTAAATCTTAACTGCGCGATGTGAAGCGCGTTAGCATGCAAATGAGTAAATTTTTAAGGTGTTATGGAGCGTGGGATGTTGTTACATTTTTGGTAGTTATTGTTCAAGCGGTTATAAGAATACAGTGAGGGATGGCGACTCGATTTACGTTCGCAGCGTCACATAAACAATCTAATAGCTCAAGATAAATTAAATACAGTTATACGGGTGTACTTACACGAATGGATTTTTTGGATGGAGGCAATTTTTTTTATTAGACCATTCAAGCAAAGTCGGCGTGATAGTAAGCGGCACTACAAACGCCTGTAAACGTTCGTAATATCACAAGGATAACAAAAGCGTGTTGCCAACCATAAATCTTGAGTATATTATGTCACTTTACCCACTAATTTCCACTGCCTCTCTTACCCCTCCAACAGGTACCAAATTTTAAATTCACACACATCCATGATAAATAGCTTAAAGCACGTTTGTTATGCAGAACGAATATAGAGGATAAATATAACACTTTGTTGTAATACTCATCCACTCGACATAATTTGAAATGTATTTTAAAGCCCTGGAATAATCCCAGATACTATAAAAATTATTGTTAGTCTATAAATCGGATCAAGAAGACTCTATTAAGATCCTCTGGGTTATTTTTTAATATTAATTATATTACATTAATTGGCTAATGACATTTTATTATACGTATGCAAATGACCTGATATATTTTAGTTATTGATGGACAAAAGATTCTATCGCAACTTGATCAGCCTGGTTCGATCCGCTGGTACGGCGATAATGGAATCGCTTGGTTCATTAAGACATATATATGTTCATATAATATTTACTAGAAAATAAACTTCAACCTATTAATCAATACTGAATTTATTCATGTGTCACATAACGTCGAATATCTGAATAATAAACCAAATTTTATAGCTCATCTATATATTAATACGGGACCTTCTCTACTACTTCTTACAGAGGTAAACCTCTTATAAAAGTCGTGTTTTAGTACCTCACTCACACCTAATTATACCAACGTACACCAGTATTCGCATCGCTGTATTCCTGACAGTGAAGTTATTAGGTAATGTAACATACATAATATCTGCAAGTCATAAGATTGGCAACGCGCTAGTGATATGTTTGTGAAAATACGAGTATGTACCTATAGGCTGCGGTGACGCTCACTATCACTCGGGCTGTATGCTTGTTTGTCGACCTACACTAAAATTCAATTTGTCAGGATTTGAAAGACTATTTCTTTTACAACAATTTTTTAAACATCTTGAAAACGGTTTCCGCAGGGTAATCAAAACATCGAACAAAAAATATGTTACAATATATACAATGTTAAATAAACTACGTTTTAAGGTTGTAAAACAGCTTTATCTTAAGTAGTCTCTTGAGGTAGACCTCTATAAGGGTCGTCTCACCTATTTTTACCGCCAAGCAGCAGTGTTCGCATAGCTGTGTTTCGGTTGAAGGGTGAGAGAGGCAGTGTAATTACTGGGTAAATGTGATATAGTATCTTCAGTTCACAAGGTTGGGGACACACTAGTGATATCTTTGTGATGACACGAGCGTCTATAAGCTGCAGTCACGTTTATGATCACACGGACCACATGCTTGTTTGCTGACTTGGTGGTGAGATGTTGTGAGTGTGACGCGAAAGCACTCGTGGCATTTGGCAAAGCCAAATGTCGTTTTAGTTATTGAGAAATATTAATATTAAAGAACAAAATAAATTATATATTTCTATGATTTTTATTTTGTGTAGGAAGTGTTTATTTTTAATTGTTTGTTATGTTTGATTAACCAGATGTTCGCTAAGTGTTAGAAGATTTTTAGTTTATATTGCGACTCCCGTGAAGCCCTTCCCAAGGGATATCTGGGAGGATTTAGCTAGGTAGGAGTTTCTTTGCTACCCATAAACTGCATTTTATCAAATTCAGTTTGTCGGTTCAGATGAGAAATATAACAAACATACAAATCGACAAACATACATAATAATATTCTTTGGCAACTTCGTCCATGTAATCATTATATCAGGTCTTTTAGGACTTTCGTATTTCCGGGATCAAAAGTATTTTATATTCTTACCAATGCCAATTTCATTTAAAACAATTCTAAGGCTAAGGCGCAGTTTTAATACTAGTATGGTGTAAAAAATAATAACGTTGAGTTAACAATTGCTTTGTTAATGGAACAAATTGAATCTCAAGTATGCTAAAGCTTTGAGGGGGGTAACTTCGGTTATACAAGATATAAAACTAAAATTAAATTTTATTTGTATTGAATATAGACGTATATATAACTAGCTGAGCTAACGGACTTTATCCTGTCTAAATATATTTGTATGTTAAACTATCCTTTCCTAAAAACTATTTAAATTACTTCATAAATTTAGAAGTTCGGTGACACCAAATTTTTATTTATAAAGATGGGTAATTTATGTTTGATACAAGCTGGGTACTTTATTGTGTCTAAGCTGTTGGCTATAATAGGGACGGGTGCGATGGCGCATCCCATCTTGCGTGACCATGGTTGTGGGTTTAATTCCCACCAAAGACAAATATTTATTCGACGAATATTTGCTTTTTCTGTACCAGGGTGGTTTATATGTTTTTGAGTATTATATTAGTGATGCCGGTAATATCAAATGTTCGTAACACAAGTTCTTTAAGCATCATCTCGATGTCAGGTGAATATATGAGATGTTGTGTGACATTATTATATGGTACCAAATTTTCACGCTCAGAGTTATCCATCTGTTCTGTTACAAAATGTATTGTGGAAAACTGATAAGCTGCAATATATGCTCTACTTTATAGCCAAGAACAGTGAAATACCATAACAAAACTATTTACAATGTACGGGTATGTTGGAATATGTACTCGGGTACTTTCTCGGGAAAGTACATTTTAACTTAAACAATTTTAATACTTCCTCCGATGAAGTACTTTTGAAGTCGACAACATCAAACAACATCATTAAATTAGTAACATTTTCTTTTAATGTGGTTGTCGACGTACAAGCACACAGTCTGCGTGGTAAGAGCGTCGACATTCTTGTGGTTTGAAGATATTTTGTCACATTAGCCAGAAATTTCACTGCCTCTTCCCCTCAAACCAGAACACTACAAGAGTGCATACATTTATATTTGTCGGTAGTAATAAGCGAAAGTGAGGTACCAATACAGACAACCTTTGTTATAGGTCTACCTTATAGACTTACTTAATTACTTCACATGGTTTATCATATTATTTATCAGTACATAAATAGTGTAAAAACCCATTTTTTACATATCAACTTTAATTTACTGCCGGGTGATGGTAGAGCAGAATAGTACCTCCTCCCTTTGTACCAGGTATTGTAATTGGCGACTTCCGGTACTGTTTCCAGTGTCACTCAAGTGCACAGGGCGGAAATGGGTAGCAACATTCCGTTAGTATCGCAGCTACCACGCTCGCCCAGCGCGACAATTATGCGAAATATTCTCTCTTTTTTGAGGTGGCCTATGTCCAACTGTGGATAACCAACAGCTGATACGAGGAAGTTTCATATTTAAGCATGATAATTTAGTCTTGTAAGGTTGCAAGACATTAACAAAAATCTGGTCAAGTATAATTTGAGTTTTTATTGAAAGAACTTCGTATTTTTTATACATTACTAAAGTGACAAACAAGCAGGCAGCTCCCGTGATAGTGAGCGTCATCGTGAAATATAGAACCTTGTTTCACGTCAAAGATTAAACTAAACGACTAACCTTATTTCTTGTAGATAATTTGTAATTTTACTGCACGGCCTTTGGAAGAGGTCAACCTGATTTCAGTCAAGAAAGGCAGTATAATGTGCCATAATATCTTTAAATCACTAAATTAGTAAAGCGCTAGTGATATTACGAGCGTCTATAGGCCGCTGTGACTCTTACTATCACGCGAACTGTAGGCTTCTTTATTCACCTGGTCTCATTAAAAAAATCAACTTACACGCCGGTTGAAAATGCCGCAACAGATCTTGCATCTGTACTTTTTTCGGATTAATTGTTGGAGTGGTTTATAGCTGCAGGAAGTTTTGTTATAAACTAAAACGAGCGGGATATAGTCCATAAAAAATCTTTTTCCATTTGAATATTACGAAAATACTTATCTATACCACCTGCATATAATCATAATCGTAAATAAAAAGAGCCTTCCATATTTCTCTTCCTTAATCCACCCAAGGAAAAATATATTAGTTTCAAACCGGAAATCAATTTCAAAGGCTTCCAAAGCTATAAAAACACAGACATGTAGTCCGATGAAACATTCATAAAATCGCCTGAAAAAGATCTGGCTACAGTATTGATTTTCGAGAGTTTCAGCCAATCGGGATGAGGCCGTACGCCTTCTGCGGATCGTAACGGATGTAGTAAGATGCAGTGCGTAGGTGGTACGCACAAGACAGGTGCGGTCATATTCAATCACATCTATCTATCTGCATGTCTGATTCACGTCGTGTAACATAAAGATATAATCTATTTCAACAAAAAATAATAAAAATATTTCATTGACCTTCTTAAGAAAGAGGAAATTTTGCCCATAATTGCTGCGCTGGGCAAGCGCTTTGGCAATCGCAGAGCGCAGCGGATGCGGTGCCCATCCCCGCCCTAAAGCTAAAATGTCCATTTTAGCTTCTGTTATTATAATAAACAGTTAGATATTAATCGATGCGGAGGTCTGTCTGGTAGTTATATATATATATATATATATATATATATATATATAATTATAATGGGATTTAGTAAGTTGTTGACGTTAAGTTGTAGAAATTTCATACTAACTTTACAACCCCCCTTTTTTAAAGGAAAAATAAATTTAGGCGTGTTTCACGACTTTTAATTAAAAACCTTTATACTGAATTTTATTTGAATAACTTTGAAAACAGCAAATATTCATAATAACTTAACACCTCCGTTTGACTCCTTTGAAAATCTTGTTTAGTAGGGGACATTTATAAATATAAAGGTTTCATCCCTTTGCAAAATTTTAAGATTCTAACCCTTATAGTTCAAGCTCGGCGTTAATATATCAGCCAGCTAGTTAGAAAGTGAGTCAGCTTATCTTTCTGTATATAGTTGTATGTATGTATGTTTTGAGTGGATGCAACATTTTTTTATAAAATTTACTATGGCGCAATGTAAACTTCGAGCTTTCGCTTTTGTGAGTTTGCGGCGACACTATGAAAGGACTAATATAACACGAGTGTGAATTGTTATAAAAGGCATAAATATGAATAGGTTTCTTTATGAGGTTTTTGTTCGTTTAATAGTAAATATTAATAAACCTCTATTTCTCTCACATCAGCTGAATAAAACTTAACATTTTGTTTACATTATTTATTATGTCCGTTTGGTGGGTATCTGCACTTTTAAATGCATTTTTCTTCGGACTGTATTTTGTTCCCAGTCCAAATAATATTAAAACAGAATTTTTGTTAAAAAGGCCAAATAATTTATTTTATAGAAACTACAAAAAAATACTTTAAAACTAGCACTGAATATAAGATATACGATCGATTAAACTTCCTTCCAAAAACTTTCTTTCTTGCTGTTTGAAAATTTTCGAGGACTTTTTCGAAAGCCTGTGAATTGAGTGCATTACTTTTTATTCCGATGAATTCGATTTTCAAACTCTAATGGAATTTGCCGTGTCCGATTTTTCAAACGCCACGTTTAAGCCACGCCCGTTAAAAGAACACGCCCACTGGGATGGGCGTGTCCCACTGTCACACAGATAACACATAGCATTGTATGTCCGTCGGTTTGTATGCACAGAAGTTTGCAATTGTTTTACCTCGCTTTGTTTTTTAGCTCTGTATATAGAGGTGGCAAGTTAGGCTTAAATTGCGTGGGATTTTTGCATGCAAATTGCAAGTGGGAGCTTTTGTAGAGACATAGTTCATGTTTATTTAAATAGGAAATGAGAAAATCTACTATATTTAAGAAGTTTATACTCTGAATATGTGTATGGAATCTTTTAGTATGAAATATTGAACGTAACCTACGTCGGTTGTTTAGAAAAGTATCAAACAGGCAGAAAATGTTTTTATGTTAAAAGAGTAGCTTTGAACCCGGTTTATTTAACTTTTTACAGTTTGTATTTGACGTTTAGGTTACCTTGCGGCAACCGTTCTCAATAATGATACAAATGAATGACAAGACAAGATGTAAAAAATTAACTAACTCCGTTTCAAAGCCGATAACAAGTAATTTTATTATCTTATAAAAACACTCACATTGTTAGTTTATATATATATATATATATATATATATATATATATATTTAGTCATTATAAACAAACTTCAGAATTTTAATGATAATACTTTTAAGGTTTTTATTTGATATGATTACGATTATTGGGATAACTTAAAATTAAGTATAACATGAACATAACAAAATTAAACATAACAAACTACTCCGAGGGGTACCGGTAGTATTTTTCTATGTACCACGTGTCATTATAGGCGGCTGTGCTATTTGAACCGACATCTATAATCATATATCAATATCAATAGCATAGTTCAGATTCAAACTGGTATGAAACGATCATAATAAAAAAATACAATTCTTGGAGAGGCATATTTATAAAAGGAAACAAGTTACGGCTGATGTGATAACAGATGCACTTTTCAACAAACACCAGAATTTTTTATTATGTCTCACATTATTGTATGGAGAAACATATTTTTTTAGTGGTCTCCCGGTGGCCGAAGGTCGGCTATAATTAATTGATTCAATTAGCTAAAAACTTTATCATTCGCTTGACATAAAATAGATTTTGTGTTATTCAAACAGTAGCGTCCGCAATGGTTATCTTGATTTTATCCAGTTTTACTGTATTTTGCATAAAAGAAATAGCTTAAAATTCCGTTTATTCGTTGGTGCTGTTCAGTGTTATCGCGTTAAATGTATGGCTTCACGTATAATCGTATACATATAGTATGTACGACGCAGGAGAATTGACAAGTGATTACCAAGGTTAAAACAAACGCGAACCAAATTTAATATAACCCCAGAAAAAGTCTGACGCGATGTATAAAAACATTGATGAAAAAGAATTGAAGCAGAAAATGTATGTCAAGACAGAAATAAATGGTCATCAATAGTTTCTGCTCACAACGATATATGAAACGTAATTAAATCCAAGCTGTCGCTGGAATTCCATCAACCTTGCTTGCATATTATAACATATTATATTATTGCATATTATTATTTGTGAAAATTACATGAGGCATATTAAAATTATTTTAACGTTTTTTGTCTCAATCTCTTAACGCCCGTGAGACAGACGACAGGAGAATTACATATATGATACTTAACACCAAAACATAGATCAAAGTCAAAAACGTATCATATTCATATTTGTCCTGCGCGGGTATCGCACCCCGTGACCCTTGACGCATAAGATAGGAACAGTACCGAATGCACCAGCAGGCCCATTAAAGAAGTCATATATGTCAGTCGGTCATCTAACATTAAAGAACGCACGTTTATTCATGCGAAATACTGCGCCAAAGTTCTGATAACTTCTCTCAGTATTTTGCATTTGCAGGTGCAAAGGAAAGTGGTTTTGGAAATATAGTATGGCAGTCTGCGGGAATACACATTAGGTGTCTTGTTTATGTAAAATATATGACCAGTGCTTGAGATAACTTAGAGTCGACTCCTAAACCGGTAGTAAGAGAGTGGGGTCACTCTCGCCTAATGGTCACCACGCAGCAGTGCCGATATTGCTGTTCTAGTTTGATGGATAAAAGAGCCAGTAAACTTCCTCTACTAACTAACCCTCAAACCTATCATTCCTAATAAAATACGTAATTAATTTCCTTCCATTATTAGGTTTCATAGTTTTATCTACAAGACACAAGGCTACGCGACCTGCGTTTGATATTTTGGTGACTCGTTTCGCGTGGGGGGCTGTACTACAGGACGCGACTTACGGTTATTTTTAAACCTAATGCTACTTACCAAATTAAGAAATATTAGTTCACCGTCTATGCCATTATAGCAGACGCACAGACAGAAATCTTGGAACGTCTATTGCTAGACATAAGCTGGCACAAAAGAGGTGAAATTGCGCACAATGCCGCATTAGGCGGGTGTAGCGGCAATTGCAGAGCGTAGCATCGTACAATATTAATTTATCATTATTTATAAAAAATACTTCAGTTTTAATTTTTAAAGTTAAATAAAACCAAATCATTCATATTTAAAAAGGTGTTTTGGTTTAGAATAATACCTCAAAAATTAAGTCACAAGTATATACACACATATATATATATATAACACACACACACATATATGTATATATATATATATATATGTATATATATATATATATATAGGTGTTCGTCTATACAGACGCACATCTCGTGGTATATTCACTAGCGGATCGCCACGCCGCTCAATAATGTATGAGCAAAAGTATTCATGGCCTAGGGAAAATTCCTAGGCAGTTTGTTTTCTACATAAAATGTAGTCGTCTGTACAGGCACCTCAGTATCGGCGTTTTCTATCGCCAAGCAATAGTGTATGGATATTAATTGTAAGAAAGGTAACCGAACATTTCATAGTATCCTAGGTCACAAGCCTTATGGCGTCGATGAACTAGGGGTGATGGTCTCGCGACCATCACGTTCTTGCTTAGTGCTTATATTAAATGCCCAATGATCTAGATATTATTTAATAGCGAAGTAACATTTATTTATAATACCAGTGGTCGCCCGGTATTTAGTATTCAACCATAATTAAATCAAATTTGTAAACTATTTTTATTTTGATATTTAATAGATAAATAATGTATACTTTACTTATGTACGTTACTGCGTCATTCAAACAGTACTGGATGTGTCAATAACTTGCCTAGAATTTAATGTGAATGAAAAAAATTTAGCTTTATTGTCTTCTTCTACACTTTAACGTTTTCAAGCTTCAAGTTCATCATTTCGTAAAATTTTCTTAATAAAGGTAAACATTTTTCGCCTCACAAATTACGAGCACATTACATACGTAAACTCTGACTACAGTATACTTTATACAATTTTATCTTTTTTCGAACAAACCGATTGGTATACTCAGATGTCAATTCCAACGCCATCGGGGAGTAGAGGAAGTCACTCATTAAAGAACGACCCTTGGCCTTTTTTCTTATTTTCATTGCAGCTAGTGTATAAATCAACGATATGTGACATGTGTAATGTAACGTGTTTATTTACGTTTTTGTTTTGCTAGAACGTATAAAATTAGAAATATTTACTAAACAATACAAATAAACAATAACTTACAAAGAGAGACTTATATAAGTAAATAATTTATAAGCTGTCATAATAATAATCTTCCCTCCCTTGGGAATAATATCTTAAGCCGAAAACAAAGGCTAGTGATGTACGCTAACCGCTCTATCGATACGCAAATTGTGTACGGTAATTAGTGTTGTACATTATCGACATTATGACGTCGAGACTGCACTTTGCTCGGACGATTAGGACAGTGCGGCGAAGTATTTGCATGTCGATGTGTATGATTAATATTTGAAGTATATCATGCACTTTAGCTTCCAATAGACAATAAAAACGACTGTCAATTTTATTTTGTGATGGACTTTTTAAATATGCTAGCATTAAAAAATGTTATCTTACATTTATGAATTCCCACGAAATCTCATAAATTGATATTAAATATCAAGACAAGTCGTTTAAAGTACATGTGGCGCACAAGATAGGAACACTACCGAATGTGCCCTCAGGCATTTGGGTTGGCAAGAGGTATATCCCGACATTCCTCTGAATATATATTTTTTTAAACTTTATATTGCATGGAGCACTAACCATTTTACTAAAATAAAAGAAGCTTTGTATAAATGTGTGTATGTTTTACGTACAATTGTTATAAACATTTGTACGTAATCACAACATAACTGCGGTATTGGAAAATTTCAATAGTAAGAGGCGTTTTAGGTACTAGAACCAGCAGATAATGGTATCCCTAATAGTGTAAAATGAACAGGGCGGATATGGGTAACAGCAATCCAGCAGTCCGAAGTTTTGCTCTGCGATTACCAATATGCTTACCCAGCGTGAGCGTAAGGCCTATGTACAAAAGTGAACTTCCAATTGATTGATATGAAGATACTATGTAGTTACAACTATGGTACTTTTGAGATAAGTAACTGACACATCTACTCTATCTGCCTATCTCTGCATCAGCAAAGCTTTGCTCTCCGATTAAGACGTCTATCCAGCTGGGTAATAACCTAACATCCCCTAAAATGTTAATCTCTTGGAGAGAACTGTGTTTCCAATTAGAGTTATTAAAGCTGATACGATGAAATCACACATCGCACACTCAAACATTGGCTAACACATACACAAATAACAAATATACAAATGGATTTCCGTGTGTCCGTAAAATCTATAAAATCTGTCTTTGTGTATCTGATCTGGATAAAAGCGTGTGGCTAATTACTTTTATTTTAATATACAACATAGGAAAGTTTTTCAGAATCACTTAGCAATATAATTTGATAGTCAAAAATTGTATTGGCGTATGTATATATGCAAAAAATATAGATCTATATTTCAGTTTTAATAATATTTGTTAAAAGCAGCTGAAACAATTAAAAATAGCTTTTCAAATAATAAACTTATAACGAATTATTTGATTATATTTTATTTTTTCTTCTTCTTGTAAATATGGACATTGTCTCTTGTGACAATTGATTTTATGACCGACGTATACATTATTTATTTGTGTGCAGAATTATATCGACAAGCACTTAGCCCGACGGCACATCACTAGTGCGCAGCAATGCAATAATTTTCGTACAAAATACAGCACTTACCTCTGCGGATACTTTCGATACTCGCAAACATGAACAGGGTGCTCCCTGTTCTATAAATATTACAGTTGGTGTCGTAAAATGTATGGTTCGCTCTAAAATTTTATGCGAGGAATAGTGCATTTTGCTTAACATCATTTCGTATTACATATATTCATTTGAAATAATACCTTAAATAGTACCTCTCGTACTATGCTGCTACCGGTACTGCACAGCAAATTATCAATTAACTTGTTCACAATATTTTTTACGTTATTTTAAATGAATATATGTAAATACGAAATGATGATAAGTTTGTACCAGATGTTTTAATAGGCTGCAGTCACGTTTACTATCAAGCGGACTATAAGCTTGTTTGCTGACTTCGTTATATAAAATATAAGCTATTTTTTACAGATGTATAACTGAGATTATTAAATGTTGTTTAGTTCATAATGCAAGTTAAACAATATTATCATTGAAGTCATTGGAAGTCCACTGCTGGACATAGGCCTCCTCAAGAAAAGGGGAATTTTGCCCTGAAGCTTTCACGACGGAGATGCTGCTGCACAACTCCACCCTATGTATTTGAGCTACACCTCTGATAGATGCACCGCCATCTGTCAATTCTGTTGTCTTAGTCGCCTGACACCTAGCATAGAGGGAGGTACTATTCTACTCTGCCGGTACCACACGGCCAATATATATATATTAATATAAATAACAACACTAACAACAATAAATTAAAACAATATTACAAATGAACAAAGATGCAAGAACACAGGTAAAAACAAACCAACCTGTACATCCGGTAATGAGCGAGCACGTACAGGGGGATGTATATTTAAACCGAGCCGCGCTCCATCCGTAACATACAGACATACCTGCATATACATATACATTGCGAGACCGTCAGTCTGTACGTGACAAGGTTGCCTGAAGGCTACCATATTACTAGAATATATTGGGAGGAAGGATTGGCGATTTGGTGTAGTAGTCGCAAAGTGAAGGTTTCTATGCTTGAGTGTGCGAATTTTAGCCGCACAGGAGTTTGTAATCATTTACTGTTGATGAATTTCACTAATACATATAAATACAGACAATAATAAATAATATTTTAAAATACATAGTAGTACACGTTCAACTGCCCTATCACATTTTCTTCGTTTGGAAGGAGGGAGGTGATGAGGGAAGGCAATGAAATGATTAAATTATTATGATATAGTATCTTCAGTTTACAATATTTATGACACACTAGTGATGTCTTTATCAGTCATCATGCGGACCGTAAGCTTGTTTGCTGACTTTATAAAATAAAAAAATCATTGGCTCAGAGATTTCGAATACTTTTAGCGCGATCATCGGAACCCTGCAGTTCTATTAGAATATATTGTAGGTTTTCCTGTACATAAAGGCGGTAAACAAGCATGATATGTATTTACTGTAGCCTATGGACGTTTATAACACCGAGGCATAATTTACGCGTTGCCGACCCTGTAAAAACCTCTTTACTTCCTTTTTGTAGAACTCTGTAGTGTTCTGAGAAAAAATCGTATGCCAAGGACATGCATCCTTCCAACAGGCATCGCCAGATCATTGATAGGGTTGCCTCATTCTGCGCCAGGAATAAATAATTAAATTCACATACCATGTCATACATTGAACCCGAGATAAACAAAAGTACTTGGGATGGAAAAATTACACATATATATGTATGTGCTGGATGGGGATCGGAATCATAACCCTTATAGCACAAGGAACACTATCGAATGCGCCTTGTGGTTCGCTTGTGGTATAGTAGTCAAAACAGTCGAATACTCTTCCTAGTTACATATATTTTACTATAAATTGGTTGATTAAATAATCTATTATATAATAAAAACCAAGTGGCTTAAAGCACTTGTGTTATAAATATCAAAAACAGAAAAATCACAAAAACAATACTTAAATAAATACAAGTAAAACTCAGACACAGCAAATACAAATTTTATCATTTTCATATTTGGAGAGCGCTTACGTCATAGGGCGCGTTGAAGAGCCACCAATGCAAAGACAGGGTGCATCACTAGTAAACCATAACACAAGTGCAAAAGTAGGAATACGGAACTCAGAACAATACATCAAATGCACCCTTCACTCAAACAAGCAGACCAAGCCAACCGTATAACTAGCCGCTCGGCCCGGCGTCGCTCACGAAAGTAATGGCCAGTGCAATACCGTAAAAGCTCACAAGTTATTATTCTACAGGGTGCGCTGCAATAAAATGCACCGCCCTGTATTATTAACAAGCGTCTGAGTTTTGGAAACACGCTGTTAATATATAATAGATGGTTGGAATTAGAACATATTGGGTTTGGCGTTTTAAAGTGCTTGTCAGTGTAGAAGTTGTTTATGTTGGTCGAACATTATACATATTGCCAGATTGCGAGGGAATGCATTACTATAACAAGTATCTAGCAGAGATTATTGGAAATAAACAATCTCAAGAAATCATTTTAACTAATATTATAGATATTCTCCGAATGGATGTTATAAACGGCTAAATAAATCTGGATAAAATTTGGCACAGAGATTATCGATAGCTTGGAGAGTAATTCACAAAGATATCAGTAAGTACAGTAAGGCTTAGACTACTTTTTATCCTGAAAACATGTCCCTGTAGGATAAATTATGTTGTCTCTATGGAATCGGCTCAACTTTATGGACCCGGAATTACAAGAGATCCTCTGAGGTCAGCGGGCGAAAAGCATATTGGGAAATAAAAAGGTATAGAAGAACGGGTTATCAATAAATTAACAATTACATATAAGGATGTCCAACCCTAATTCCGGTGAGGCGTCCAATGATGCACTTGTACTGTTTTTATTGATGTTTTATACCAAGCGTTTTGAATCAGTGTGGCTCAAAATAACGCTAAACCTTAGAAAACAAACCCAAGCCCCAGGACAAAATGTCATACATTTACCTGGCTCAACATTACAAATATAAACTGAAAGACATAGAACTAATACAATTATTTGTCATATAATTATTTGCTCTGAGTGGGGACTGAACTGACGACCTTTTGTGAACAAGACCTACAGCCTTAGTGAAGTGATACATCACTACCAACTGCGCCATCGGGATCGACATAAAAATAAGAATATTTAAAATAGAAATTACAGTATGTCTGATTTAGGTTTATTATTTTTACGAAACTGATACATCATGAATTTCCTAATAAATGTAATAAAACCTCTTTTATTTAGTAAAATTTGGCAACGCTACTTAGGCGCTTAGCTTGAGGAGGCAAGTACGATACACAAGAAGATACGATAAATATTTGATAACTCGGAACCCAAACTGCATTCGGTCCCCGTGCACCGGTAAACGTTTTACAGACGGCACTACATTCATTTTTAAATTCAATACAAACGAATGGGTTTCCATGTTTCGTTTTCGGTTTTAAAGTATACGAAGGCGTAGACTATTGCTGTTATAGTAGACTCCTTTGGGAATTCAATACATAAAAACAGTTGTTGCCCACAACTTTGCTCGTGTGGTATTATCAAGGGTGACCTGAGATTACCTGTGCACTTAAAATAAAGACTCGATATTATTTAATATCAAGTCTGTGTTTACGACCAAAAAAGTAAAAAGTCAGGATGTCAACATTTTTGCAAGGGAATAAGAAGCTATTAAGTTTCTTTATAACATACATCCAAACAAATAAACAGTCCTCTTTTAATTTAATTTGTTTAGTTATAGTATTTAGAACTACAGGATTTTTGTGGAGATCTTTATAATTAGGACGACTCTATAGACATCTCGGTTGACATTGAACTTTTTGAAAAAATTTAAAACTTACACTAACATCATGGAAAACTTGAATTAAGTAATGTTATTCTATATTATACATTGAAATCATTTCGTTAAATTTTAAACTGACTAAGAGATGTGCTTTCAATATGGATCTATCAATATATCAATATTTCAATGGATCTATGATGGAATAGTATACTCGTACAATTGTCGTTTAAAGAAAAATAAAACACTAAAAACCTTGAACAAGATTAAAAAAAATTCTAAGACTAGAGAAGGATTTAAATTTTTGTATTACTATAAAAATGTTTTATGTCTGTATTTTACGGTTAAACCGATAAATTAATTTCAAAAAACATTAAAAAGCAGGTCGATCCCCAAGGAAAAACATAGGTTATCTTTAAATTCGGAAAAAGTCGAAAGTGGAAAGCTAGTAGTAAAAGTAAAAAAGAAACTACGCATAAAATATCCTAGTTAATGTGTAAGTAATAACAGGTAGTATTTCGATAGTACGATTGAAGATACCGGGCAGAGTTAAATAGGAACCCTCCCTCCCCCCCTTACAAGGTGTTGCAAAGGCGACTAAGGTACCAGAACCAAATGAAAGTGGTAAATCCATCCAAAACAGTGCAGCTCAAATGCAAAGGACGGGGCTGGGCATCGGCATTTCCGTCGCGAAACTAGCGCTCTGCGATTGCTAATACGCTTGCCCAGCGCGGCAATTATGGACAAAAGGCCCCTTGTTGGAAAGAATTACAGCTGTTTTTCGATTTACGTCATTTACGGCCTTGGAATGTTGGATACTATATAATTCTGTAGCTTTAAAATAGTGATTTCTTTGATTTTTTTATCTCTGAGTCAAGTCATTGTACGAGATATTGTGTGAATGTATTTATATATTCATTACTATTTTTAATTGATATCAAATATATTTGGCTATAAAATACTTTTATTTCCTCATAAACGATCCTTTGGGCCCCGAAACTATATACCATCACGTAATTTTATAGAAAAGAGCTTGCGTGACAAAGGCAATAATAGCTACAGTGAGGTGAAAATTCTTCTTAGAATAAATTGTCCATTTTCTTGTAATAATGTCCGTTTGCAACGTCCCTTAAGGTCGGGCACCCGTAAGTGTTGCATCTTTTGAAATATTTCTTGCAATTAATCTATATAAAATGAGTTCCCTCTGCGTCGTTAGTTTATATAGTTTAAGGTCGTGACTTGTATATAAATAGTTAACTGTCATCCCAATATAGACACGACCAGCACGGTGGTCATAACACGAAAAGTAACCACTAATCATGACTGAAAATTGATTCCCATGAACTGATTAACGAAGTGGGCACAAGGTTGTGCGTTCGATCCACAGCCAGGACAAATATTTATATGATTCGTCCCAGGTGATGATTTTCGATGCCGTTAAAACTTTGGCCATTGCTGAGTGTTTTGCAATATTACACGTTGGTTCTTCAATAGTTTGAAGATTTAACGGTAATTTTAATGTTAAATGAGCTGTACGGCATCCTTCTAAGAATGTGGCTGCTATTCCAGAAGAAGCAACTGCAACCGCTATGTTGGATCTCGCCCGAACAGTTGCTAAAACTAATGACATAAGGAATGTCTTGCCAGTTTCACCAGGGGCATCTAGGAAATATAAACCACCATTTTCATCATCGATTGCCTTCATTTAAGTATCATTAACTTCCTTTTGTTGGTAATTCAACAGGGGTATTTTCGTTTGAACTACTAAATCTAACTCCTGGTGATCATATTCGCGTTCCCGTTCCAATTCTCGATTAAATGCGTCATTCATTTCACGATATGGCGATGGCATTCCTAACCTGTTTAATAAATTACCTCACATCAGGTAACACATATCTTCGATCATAAGTAAATCACGATTGTGTATCTCCTCATTCTTCCTTATGATTTCTGGAACTAACACGAATTTGATGAAAAATATCTTCTGACAAATTATCCTTGTATTTGTGCCACAGGTTACATGAGATTGATGGAAAACATGTAGAAATTATAATAGCGAATAATGTGCGTATCTGAATTAGAGATGCAGAGATAATTTCGGCAATGGCACTATCATTACATTATAATTGTTAATTATTTATTCAATAGAAATGGTTTTAATATTGATTTCTTACAAATATCAAATTGTCATCCATACGTGACTACATAGCTGTCATTATACGTCAATTACTGGCTGTAATTTGCATTTTGTTATTCCAAGTCTGATTCTTTTGTTATAAAACGTTTTGTAGTGACTGACGTTTCATGTCAAGTCACACGGGAACGCTGTCGAACGGGATAAAAATCTTATGTCCGTCTCCTGTCCCTAAGCTACCTCCCTACCAATTTTCAGCCAAATCTGTTCTGCCGTTTTTGGGTTATAAGTTGTGTAGCTAACACGACTTTCTTTTATATATATATATATATATATGTGTATTATATATATATATATATGTGTGTGTATTATATCTGTTATTCCCCTGTTATCTGATGTCCGTATCACACATACTTTTAGCGACTTATCTCCGAGTAAAGTTAATGAATAAGATGTTGTGTGTTATTAAATAACCGTCGTGACCAAAATCTATTAGGTACTCGTAAAAAATAATCACGACACAAAAACGTCAAACAATTTAATTTGGTAATGGTTTGCCATTACTAATAGTTGAAAGTTTAAATTATTTAATCTCAAGATATTTGGACCGAAGTTGGTAGTTACGAGTAAAATATGTATGTGTTCTACAGGTAGGATAGTGGTCACATAAGCGTTCCCAAGGATCCACGTTGGAATTTGAGATCTTTTATGCGTCACCCTTTAGTAAAAGTTGTCAAACAATTGTATGTTTTATCTGTAGTTTATAATTAATAATAAGGAATTTACCCTTTCTAATACACTAAATAAAAAAATAGCATACAAAAAATCCCACATTTAATCACCATTAATTGATAAATAACTTAGAACCACAGAGACAGCTTAAAGTTCCATAAGAGTGTTGGTTGTATAGTACTAGAACGAATTAAATTCATTCTACAATTTATAATAGAAGCCGATCTAAAACTTACAATGGATTAAAAGTGGTATCTGGAAACGCTTGTCATTAAAATAAATCACTTCACCTAGAATGCGAAAGTCAAACATGCTAAAGATACAGTCGATGCTTTGGTAATACTTTTTAAAAACGATTACCATAGCAAAAATTGTCAGATGTTGTGTTATGTTTTAAATATTAATTTGTTTCTCATGAAGAAATATTAAAGCGTGTTAATGTGTGGTACCCATAATGGGAAATAGCTGTGTTCTGGTTTGAAAGGTGAGAGAGGCTGGAAAGTTACTGTGTAATGTGACATAATATTTTCAATTCATAAAGTTGGCAAAGCGCTTGTAAACTGCAGTGACGCTTACTACCACGCGGACCGTATGTCGATCTGGCCTAATATAAAAAAGCATATGAAAATACTCGCCTGACTTACAGAGAAAAAGTACCATTATATAGCTCCATCAGCCGAGGTTATTGCGCCTAAATACAGTACTTGAATTAGAGTATTGAAAAAAAAAGATCTAACAGGATTACAATTTTAACTTATTTATTTATTAACCATTAAAAATATTATTACCTAAACATTTGTATCTACTACAATTATAATCAAACATTGTGTAAAACTTTGTAAAAACACGGTAATAAATAAGTTAGCACATACAACTTTAAATAAATTAAAATTATACAGACAGCGTCAACACAAAATATACCTTTAACCTTTAAATACTTGAGTTTTGATATTGTCAATATTTTCTTTTACGTATTCCGTTTTAACTGTTGTGGATTGTCTAGCTGCTTCCAAGGCTCTATAATAAACATCTCTCAGATTCTTCTTTTCAACTTTCTTCTTCGATTCTTTATCAATATCAAAAATATTTTTCTTTGTTTCTCTGTTTCCTCTTAGCTCAGTTACGGCATATCCGTCGTAAATACTTGCGGTGGTTCTTGTGTGTTTTTTACTGAAATTTCTTGAAAATAGTCTTTTGCGCCTGTGATTTCTTTTACACTTTTTATATTTCCTTCTTTTTTGTTTGATGTCTCTTCTGTTCCGATAGTCTTCATTAGATTGAGAAACCTGCTAAAAACATAGTTGAAACTTGTAAGCGGCATGTCGGTTTTTTTAATTTTTCAAGTACAGGGTTTCATTAAAAAGGATCAAACTACTAAATTTAGCTCTATATTAGCTAAATATGTTAGTAGTGCCAATCAAGAGTGCCTATCCTAGTTGTTAATGGGCTACGGAAAGCCTAACGAATTATGGAGGTGGCAATGCTCGTAATGTAATCCCGTTATCGAACCTTATTCTATTTCCACTAAATTGAGATCAAAGAATATTTGCTGTGTGCACAAATATAAAAATTTTCCCTATCTATTTTCTAGTCTTCCTTTTTGGAATTCAACTCATAATTGCCGCGCCGTGCAGGCCAGGTGGCAATTGCAGGGCAAAGCTTTGCGGCGGGAATCCCGCTGCACAGATGGCAGTACAGATGTACTGCCATCTGCCTATATACTACTTTTTTGAATTAGTGCAATCTGTAGGATTTTGGAATTTGGAATATTGGAATAATGACGGTTACGACGACGATAAACGACGACGGTTAACGATCTCTAATAAATCTATATTGTACGTACTTTGTAGTCATCGACAACGGCCAAGTGTCGGTGCAGAAACTGTAGTTGGTTCACTAAATATTCTTTTACGCCAGTCATTTTACTCTAAACAAACAGAAAATAATTTCAATTATCTAGATGGGCCCGATAGTGAATTCTGTAACGTCCCTCTTATACGCCCAGAGACGTGGGTTCGGGACCACACAGGGTAAATACACATTTATGTTCTATAAAATTATATATATGTATTTAGGTATTATATCAATAATCTTTTTTCTGATATCCGTAACACAAGCGTCTAAGCTACTTATATTAGTTTTAGGGCAATGTATGGATATAAATGCTAGTCTATGTTAATACCAAAAACGAGCTTGATCAGACCTTATCCTCTTCACTCATTATATCATACTGCTGTAGGAGGTCCTGTACAGAATGCAGGGTTCCTAGACAGTCAGACCTCGCGTCCATTGGTTCTGGAGGTTCCTTCTCACTGGAGGACGTTGGGAATGGGTCCGGGATACTTTCTGTTGGTTTATCTATTGAAGATAACCAGATCATGATTAGAAACTACATCAACTTACAATATATACAATACATAAATTCACGCTTCTTTTCCGCTTGGGAGAGAAAATTTATGATTTCTAATTGATTAAATTCTGAGAAATTTTTGTTTCCTTTATATTTATTAATTTATTCATTTATGACTTATTTTTGAAATTAAATTGTCGCCTTACTCATTGAGCACAAATTAGACGTGGGGAATAAATACAAGTAGAATCTCTCTATGATGACGCTATCTCCATCCGAACAATGAAGCTCAAATACAAAAAGCGAGGATAGATAGCAGCAGCGTCGCCTACTAGCGTGACGATAAAGGACAAAGAATGACCACCAATTTTTTTTAAATCCAAGGAGGCATGTTCAACAGTGGACTGCGATGACGGATATGATGACTCCCTGTTAATATCATATTTACGCCGCTCTCTTTTCCCGTTATTTTTAGGTCTCTCATTCAAAATTCTATGTAAAGGTTTTAGTAATAATTCATTTAATATGCGAATACGTATCCAGCAGAGAGTTTACTCAATTACCCTATTAACAAACAACCCTATTAACCTTGAACCAGTAGATATTTGCTCCCTTTTTTAGAAAAGAGTAATATGGAGTTAAGTTATCAATATAAGTTGCAATTAGATGGCTAGATAAGACAAGATGGCTAACCAAATCCAGTATTACCCTGAAATCGAGAATGTCTTGCTGTAGCATCTATAACAGTTTGCTGAGGAGTGTGAAGCCATACTAGGAATTCCTGAAGGTCAGGAGGTAGACCTGAAAGCATTATCTATAATTAACTATTTATAGCTTCAAACGCTTCTAGCTTGACACGAATTTAATGACTTTTAATGAAGACCTTTGTATTGAATCGCATTACTTCACAAACAGCAAACTTTGCACCCCTGTTTTACCCCGTCGAAAGAAACCCCTGTGCAAAGTTTCTAAACCTTATAGTTTAAGGTCTGCGTTAATATGTGAGTCAGTCAGTCAGCTTCTTTATAAATATATATATATATATATACACACACGACCTCTTTACACTACAAAGACTTCAATAAAAGACGTTATTCATAATTTTTACTTGTCGCTGGGTATCATTGTGTAGTAGACTATTGCAAGATTAATTTTACGTGCTATAATAATGCGTATGTTATGTGCCGTGAGGTACCGGTATAACAGAATAGTACCTCCCATTCCACCAGGTGTCGTAAGAGGCGACTAAGGTACCAGAACCGACAGATAGCGGTATAGCCATCCGAATAAATGTAGCCCAAATACATAGGGTGTGGTGCTAATATGCTTGACCAGCGCGACAATTATGTAAAATTCCCCCTTTCTTAGAAAGGTCTATGGCCCGCAGTGGACTTCAATTGGCTGTAATAATGATGATGTTATGTGTATGATAATGTTTAGTTAGTGTTTGCACAACAGTCAGCATGATCCTTTGTTAGTTGACATTTTTAACAATCATCTCCAGTTTACCCAAAACATTGATGAAACTTTGCTTTGACTACAAAAGATAGACCCTTACAAAGTTCACCTCACTCTCACCAATTTTTACCGCTGCCATCTACTAGCAGTGCTCGCATTGCTGTGTTCCGGTTAGAAGGGTGAGAGGCAGTAAAATTACTGGGTAATGTCACATAATATCTTCAAGTCGCAAGATTGGCAACGAGTCAGTGTGATATGACGAGCGTCTATAGGCTGCAGTGACGCTTTCGCGGACTGTAAACTTGTTTGTTGACTTGGTGTAATATAAAAAAAAAACTTTCTGTGTCTGTGTTAATTGAAAAGAACTGTATGAAAATATGGTCGATGGTTATAGTGTTACAGATTAATTGGACTTTGTTTGGTAATATGAAAAACAAGATGGACATTCTTATACATGGAATTACCTTTTAATCTTAATTATTATCTTCATACAGACCACATCTATCAAAATGTTCACTTGTATTTCTACTAGCTAATAATGTACGTACGGAAACAGGTCTTTTGTTGGACTTGGAAGTCGACCAAGTCTGCCATCAGGCGCACTAGCTGCTGCATCAGGGAAGTGGTCACTGCATCGCCTGTGTCGTCTTTCCGAACTGAGACAATAAATTTGAAACTTAAAAATTTGCATAACCGTCAGCGTCATCCCTTAATATTTACTTAGCAAATTATGCAATTTTCAGTCTCATAATAATTTATTAATAGACTAAAAGTATTTTTTTTAAAGTTAAGGTTAACGGTCACTAGATCATAAAGTTTTTGGATATGAATATCCCTATATAATCATATGAATGGCATGCTGCCCATCCCCGCACTTTGCATTTGAGCTACGCTGTTTCAGATGCAAATATCACCATCTGTCGGTTTCGGTAACTAAGTCGCCTCTTATGACACCTAGTACAGAGGAAGGTTCTATAGCGTTGCTCCAACATTATTCAAACGAGTAAAATATTTGAACATTTCCTTACCTTTTTTTGTTTTTTGTACAGCTTCTGCCGCTTCTTTGCATACATTCTTCATGTTTTCCGTCAAAAGAACAAAATTGGCTCTTTCCTAAAATTGCAAATATATTTAAAATCAAATATTTAGATATTTAGGTAACAAAAGATTTAATTGCTTGAATTTAAAAATGTTCTAACATCGCTAATTAAAATATTAAGAGTAAATCTTATAATATTTATCAGAAATTATTATATTAGAAAGCTATTTGTTCAAACCGTAAGGCACCGACAGAGTAGACGGTGATATATCCACCCGAAAGACTGTAGTTCAAATGCGGAGATAGGCCAGTATCATTTCTACGATTGCTACTAGGCGTGCCTATCGCGAAAGCTATAGGCAAAGTTAACACTTTCTTGAGAGGTCTTTTTGTGGACTATGTAGATAATATAATTGATAAGTAGAGTAACACCATGTTTTATATATACACTAAATGAAATGGACATTTTGTACTTAAGACAACAAATGTGTACTCTTATGCGTACTTAATGGCAATGAATATTAAAATAGTTACCAGTAAATCAAACTAACCGTTTTGTCTTTTACATTTCGTTTCTGGAACCTGCGGTGACTAAATTTAGGATCTAATTCACCATGCCTGCAATAAGTAAGTGGTTGTTAAACAAAAAATAATCTTAATGCTCATAACTTAAAATTTCATTAATCTAGTTCTTGCATTATATTGTTAATATACTTTTTAGGAATCAAGAGTTTTAAAATTAAAGCATATAAAAAAATGATAAAACACAAATTTCTTACACCATATATCTTGTATCACGCGAAGACCGAACGTTAGCAGATCCATCTTCATCTTTAACTTTCCCTTTATTCTTTAGATTTTGAGCAAAGCTTCTGACTTTATTTTGTATCCAATATCCTGAACGCTTTACAAAGTCTAATCCTTTAGAATCTCTTATGGTATCTTCAATGCGATCAGTTTGAACACCGTATTCATCATCATACAAATCATTCCAGAAAATTAGATTACTATTTTCTATAGCATTTCTCTTCACTACAGTTTTGTTGCCAATAATTTTGATGCTGCTTTTGATTATCCCCTCAGTGATTTTTTTTGGTGTACCAGTAGTGTTAGTTACATTTGTAATTAAATTATTTGGTGAAGTTATTTCTGCATTGGCACACTTGATGCGTGGCCCGGTAACTAAAAATATAGATGATTTAATTATCTGAAAATTGATACGCTATATCAATTGAATGATCATAATCTGAATTGAATCCAAAAAGTGTACGTGCGGAAAGAAGAAAATGAAAATAATATTTTCTGGTATAGGTTATTTCGTTCCAGTGTATTTTTGTGCATTGTCCAGATTTTGATTCATTTATACACATTTGACGCAATATACTTACTTTGAGAGCTTGAAGTTATTTCAACAAACTTGAATGTGTCATTCTCTTTACTATTACTTTCCACATCAGATACTGCCAACAGAACTCTCGATCTATGACCAATGTTATCAATCATATCGGAATCATAGAGTGGATACATTATTTTTGCTGATACATTACTTTGCGGAATAGATTCAGGTCTGTGTATTTTATCTATAGTTTCATTACTATGTGTGCTGAAATAAACATATTAATATCTATAACTATTTACAGAAAACACAGGTGTTAACCTATTAAATGTGTATCTATTTTATTTTTTACTTTCGTGCATGAGTTTTAATCTAATTTCATTTGGAATATATCTAAATATACTTTAATGCTTATTGCGATTCAAGCCAACATTGCAATGCTTAAATTTCAAGTACGTAATGTTGTATTTCCGCAAGATACATCCTAAAATTTAAGGAAATTTCAAATTATAGTTTTAATATAGGCATAAAATTAAAGAAGTGACATTAGTTAAAATAAATACATGTATAAATAAAAGAAAAAAAAGGTACTAACTCGTTATTGACTGTAGAATTAGTCTTATCTGTGCCAGCTGCAGCAGCTGCTAATGTTTGAAACCATTTCGCCAACATCATAAAGAAGTTACCTATATCATAGTCTGAACTTGTAATATTAACTTTCCTTTTAACATTTGCCACGCTCTTATTTACTGCTGTTGTCGCATTATTTATAGTGTATGTGGCATTCGTAACTTTCAGGTCGGTATTATAGGCTCCATTTATACTATCTAATAAATCATATGATTTCAAAGATCTGCCTTTTCGACTTGAATATAAAAGTAAATTATGATTTTCATTTCCCATTTGGTTTGCAACTCTAGTTGATGTTTTTGCCAAATTAGGTAAAGAAACTCCTTGGAAATTTGTGTATTCAGTTTTAAGTGATGTTTTCATATTATTTTTCTTTTTAGCTGAGTTCACGCTTTTTGTTTTGAAAAGATTCTGCACATAGCCTATTAGACTTGCTGAAGGGTGTTCTTTTCTTACTTCAGAACTTGTTTTAATTCCAGGTCTTATGACATCAGATTGTTTATCTATAAATAGGAAAAAATATTTGATTAATGTAAACCAACTTGCTGTGAGGAATCGGCCGGGCAGAATAGTACTCCCTCTTTATACCAGGTGTCGTAAAAAGCGTCTAATGGTACCAGAACTGATAGTTACCGGTAAATCCATCTAAAACACTATAGCTCAAAATGCACGGGGCGGGCATAAGCAGCAGCATCCTCGTTACGAAGCGACTGCGATTGTTACCACGCTTGCCTAGCGCGACAATTATAGGACAACATTTTCCCCTTTTTTGGTTTTAACGGCTAATATTAAGATGATTATAAATTGTCTTCTATAATTCATTGTAATCAATTTACTAATTGGAAGTCTACTGCTGGACATAGGCCGCCCCAAGAAACGGGGAATTTTGCCCATAATTGCCGCGTTAAGCAAGTGTGTTGGCAATTGCAGAGCGCACCTTTCGCGAGGGAGATGCCCATCCTTTCCCCACTCTTTGCATTTATGCTACACTGTCTCGGATGGATATAACCGCTAACTGTTGGTTCTGGTACCTTAGTCGCCTCTTACGACACCTGCTACAGAGAGAGGTACTATTCTACTCTGCCGGTACCTCGCGGCAATATATATAATGTAGTAACTATGAGTTAATATTTTCTGTTTTTGTCCTTTTTATCATTAAGCATCAAGGTATTGTGTAGCGACCTCGGCATTACTAATAATAATAATAAATTCCCACAACATTTCATACATTGACCTGACTCTGTGGTAAGTCGCTTAAAGCACTTGTGTTACGGACGCCAGACAACAGAGGAATCACAAATATACTACTTAAATACATATATTTTACACCCATACACAGATCAAACACAAATATCATCATATAAATATTTGCTCTGGGTGGGAATCGAACCCACGACCCCTGGTGCACAAGACAGGATCACTACCATCTGCGCCATCGGGCCCGTCATTTGAATGTTCCTGTCAATGTTTTCATGTAGTTAGTGGCTTATTTCTATTTTCATACCTCTCTTTTTACTCTCTAACACCCCATAATCACTGTACGCTTGAGCCATTTCAGCTAATCTGTCATATCTATCAACTGCATAGCTTTCCACGTATTCCACGTCATCCAATTGTTGCAAGTACGAATCAGATGTTTCACCGTGTTTTTTATTCTCTTTCTTATTTGCAGAATCAATGTTTAATTTTGTTTTCTTTATCATAGTCATTAGCTCATCGGGGTACAATTGCATCGATGGTATCCAGTTAGGATTGTTAAGGTTTTGAGCTAGTTGTGAATTGTTGTATGTGAGATATTCTTCCTATATTAAAATGATTTTGTAAATTAGAAATGAACTTACTAGTAATTTAAAAAAGAGTAAAAGATGAAGCGTTAAGATTGTAAATAATATATAACATTCCAGAACTTTGATGGCTATTAAACCACATTGTTGAATAAATGATAAACTGATAAAGATCTTAAGAGCAGTTTTGTTACATGAATACCTCATCTACATCGTGGATATCTTCATCTTCTGCTACCATCAACTTTCGTGAGATAAATCTTTCGGGAATATTTTGTTGCAGTACTATGACTTGCGGTGGTCTATAAAAAAATAAACAATCATTTGTGAACTATTATTGCCCGATAGCGAATTGCTTGTTCCGCCATTGATATAACGCCATCGAAAGGACAAATTTTATAAATATAGCAGCTGTAAAACATTGTATGCTGGACGAAGTCCTCCCTAAGAAAGAGAAACTTTTGCTCATAATTGTCACGATAGGCAGGCGTGGTGGTAATCACAGAGCGTAGCTTCGCGACGGAGATACTGCTGCCCATTCCCGTCCCGTTGCATTTGTTCCGGTCAAATCGTTTGAAGATTTATTGTGACCGTCCCGACAGCATATTCGGTGGCATCTTGTAGTCCAAGACAAACATTGCTATCCGTAACACTAGTGCTTTAAGACACCTTATTGCAGTGTCAACCTTATTGCATATTATACGTGGTCTGAATTTTTTATTTAATTTCCGATAAATTGTGCTTGAATCAAGATCGATTTTTATATTAGCCGTAGAACGTCCGATGCTATATGTCTCCCCTAGTGATTTTTGAAGAGTATCGGTTGTATGCACGATCCTACGGTTCTAGTAAGTTCGTCGAATCACCTGGTCGGAAGTACATAGTGCGCTGTGCTTGCGCCGTGTCAATATAATATCGCGAATATTTGGGAGGCTGTGTCACTCAATACTTTCAGTACTAATGTCGCATGTATTTTAAAAATCTTTTAATTGAGCCGCACGACTCGTCGCCACCTGTAATTTTGCTGTCACATCGAGCGTCATTCGGCAAATATGTCGTAGAGTGTAATCTGAGAGTTTCTGAGGTCTATTAAATAGTGGAGTACATTAAACTTAGATCCCACAGTTTGGAGAGTTTCTACGAGCCTTTAATTGATTTCGTCTACCGACGCAAGGTTCTCCAACAAAATCAAAGCAGTTTGAGTTCAGGCTGAATAGGTTAATCAAACCTTTCAATGTAATATAATGATGAGTGGAACATATATTTATATGACATAGTTGTAGGAATTTGACTCACATATTATTATAAATATTATGGCTTGCGTGGAACATCTCAATCAGATTTCCAGAGTAAATCTATCGGTATACCGTCCTAGAGCCTTAGGATAAGCCGTCAATGAATAAATTCACACCACAACTCTCACATTGATCAGACTTCGACATAAGTCGCTTAAAGCACTTGTGTTACGGACATCAGACAACGGGATCATACAATACATATTTAACAAGCAGATTGGTTGTACTGTAAACACATATTTATAATAAAATATTAGTCCTGGGTAGGGATCGAACTCACGATCCTCAGCGAACCAGATAGGATGACAATAGTGTACCTTCAATCGATATCCAGAAAATTAGGCTCTTTTCAGAGACTACATATATGCTCTTCTTTTCTTTATCAACAAAAGATAGTTTAGCCTTCATATCTTTCTAACTAATTTGGACTTTAAGGTATTTCATGTGAAGAGGACCAGAATAAAATGACAGGTTTTAGATTTTCTTTATAATGTTTATATTTATTTTCATTTTGTATGACTAGGTACCAATTAACTTATCCTCAATTCTTAGGAACAGATTTTTCGATTGTTATTATTATTCAAGTTAACCACATGTATTGAGAAATAACTATACACATAGACTTTATATTTTATATAAGTTTAGTATGTTTTTTGGAAATATATTGTAGATAATTTGTGCGCGCAAGTAAGACACCACACTAAAAACCGCCCAGTACTGCGCGATGTACGGCACCTACGTACTTTAGTATGTGTATCTTTTTTACAGTGAGGTACCAGCAGAGTAGGATAGTACCTCCCCCTGTACCAGGTTTCGTAAAAGGCGACTAAGGTACCAGAAGCGACAGATGGCGGTATATCTATTCGTAACTATGTAGTTCAAATGCACACGGGCGGGGATGCTAGGCTCTGCGATTACCATCCAGCAGCAATTATGGGCAAATCCCCCTTATTTGGGGAGGCTTTGTTCAGTTGTGGATTTTCTATGGTTAGAATGATGATGATGATGACCTTCTAAACGAATCGAGATACTATTCTAAATTTGTTTACTAAATATTCGTATACCACAGACTTTGTTAACAGGTGAAAGTAAAATAAATAAAAATATGCCAATTTGTTAAATATACGATTTTTAATGGTAAGTTTTAGCTTACTATTTGATTTATTTTAATTTTCATGAGATATAATTAATACTTTCAAATAAATACTATTCATTAATTTTATTAATAGCTCTAGAAAAATCTATGTGTAACACGGCTAAATTCGTAAAACAAATAAAAATAACGATGAACAGTTATTCTGGTCCTATGGAAGTCCAATCGACCCAATTATAAAGAAAATCTAAATCTTGTCATTTTTTTCGCTTGACTTAAACGCCCCTTGTGGAATGTCGACAGCAACTGCCCAACATCCACCAAACATAATAATAACCGGACTATCATATTTATTTTAAAAATGACTAACATAATAGTAGATATGCTGAGCATCACTTCAGGAGACGATGTAAGAAAACTTGTCATTCCTGACAACACAGTGTTCACTTTCTCTTGAGAATAATAATAATCACTATCCATTTCAGATTCGGTTATTAAACTTTTGGCAATATCGTCTTTTTTAGTTACAACGTCTTTGACTATTGTTCTTGCATTGGTAGCAGTGATAGTACTATTCGTTACTCTATCTTTTCCTTTTACATTTGCCAATTTTTCTGTTTTGATAATTTTATTTGATTCGATGTTCTTTATGATTCCAGGCCTGTTATTTAGTATATTATCTAAAAACTCGTCCAATCTTTGTGTGTTTTTATAAAATGGATGCTTCATTTGTTTTTCGTGGGATTTTGCTTCATTTGGCGCGTGAGAACACTTTGCTACTTTACCTGGAATTTCAATGGTTGATCTTAGAATCACAAATATTTATTACTACAAGTTTCGTTTAATATTTTATTTAATAATAATAATTATATCGAATCCAATTCGGAAGAGTTGTCAAACGAAGTAGAATTCTAACACTACCGTTATTAAATGTTGATAAATTCGATAAATTTTATTTAATTACAAGACACTTTCATATTCTTCTACCCAGTTTTTCTAGGTCATGATCACAAAAGATCCATAACGTCATGGGAGAGTAAATCTCTAAAAATGTGTGCGCGTCCCACATTTTTTACCGAAATATATTTTTTGTTGTTATGTATTATGGAATGCACTTCTTGTGAATATTACACGTGCACAGTCTGTTACTACATTTAAGCGGATGGTGGGGGAACTGGAACTGGATTATATATGAGGTGCAAAATTTATTCTATTCTTCGTTCATCCTAATAAGAAATATTTTAAGTCGGTGACAATATTTTTTTTAATTAAATAATATATTGAAAGAATAGGAAAGAAAACACAATCTGATATACTTTATTAATCCTATTTATTTATCTTCAGCGTGCCTTCATTTCTATTTTGACGATCGAAAAGGTTATTGATGCGTTTGAAATTTAATAAAATGAATCTCTCTTAACCATTTACTTAAGACATTAAAAAGGCACAAAAGTAATTCGTGAATGTAAAAGCGGACCATCGCTATCGCGCAGCGGACTATCCAGCTTATATCCTCTTAAAATGTGTAATTATACTAATTAAAACGTCTAACCTTTTGGTTTGTCATATTGGACTACCACACGTTTAGATTCTATAACCAAATTATTGCTTTGTCTTCGTCGCCTTCCATTCTTTGTGACATCACCACCATGCAACGGATACAGTGAACCAAATGTTTTATGTCCCACATTTATTGATTCGCCTCCTGATGTTTTACTAGTATTAATTTTTCTAAATATGTAACTATTTGGTGATCTCTTCGCACGGTCTGGTACGTTATATTTATTTAAGTCATCGGTATTCATTCCGGTAAATCCATTGAAGCTTTTTTTTAGATTTTTGATTTGCGCGTCGGTTTCAATAAGCTTCTTGTAGAAACCTGTCAATGAACGCTTGAACTCAGGCAACAGTTTCCTAACCTCTTATACAACCTAGCGGGTCACAGAGGATATGTTTTATATGCTTCGTACACGAACATTGATACTTATCTACGCAATAATACGCAGCTTCAGCTGGTGGATTCATGTGTTAAGATACCATATCGAAATAATAAGACGCCATGGTCATGGTCACACGAATGTAAAAGAGGACATTTGCTTAAGCACCTCACTATAATTTTCATCTTGCTACCATACTAAAGTGTACGTACCTACAGGCACTTGTAAGAAACAAGACTCAGTATCTAGTGGTATAAAATTTCGAATATAGGCATAAGTAACAAATACATGAAACTGCTTCCCTCAATGTTGTTATCTTTAATAAGTTTTTTTTGGCTTTAGCATTTAAGATCATCGTCGTAATCGTATCGTAGAATAGCCACTAATGGCAATAAGACCTTAAGCGATCTCTAATAGGAATGCGTCCTACGTCCAGCGCGATCCTGCAGTTTTGATCAGGTTGTCTGACCACGTTGTGGGTTGGTATCCTTGGGTTGGTATCCTAATACATGCAACATTAGCCGTGAGGTACCGGCAGAGTAAAATAGTACCTCCCCCTGTACCAGGTGTCGTAAGATGCGATTAAGATACCGGAACTGACAGATGGCGGTATATCCATCCAGAAAATAGCAGCACAATTGCACAGGGCGGGACGGGCAACAGCATCTCAAACGCGAAAGCTGCGCTTTGCGATTGCCAACACGCTTGCCCAACGCGGCAATTATGGGCAAAATTCCCCCTTTCTTAGGGAGGCCAATGTCCAACAGTGGACTTCCAATGGTCAGTATGATGACATGCAAAATAATAATTAAAAAGTGTACAGCTTACTTTATAGCCATTATTTTGGACTTCATAAATAATCATCGTGAATTAGCAGTGGCACTTTTAACTATTGCACAGGTCAGTCAGTTAAAGTAGTACTCACTTCTAAGGCGATCACTACTTAACGCATCGTTGAGTTTATCTGCTTCTAGGATAGCGTTCAGTTCGCCGTCAGATTTCAAAGCTCCTTCCAGGACATTCTGAAATTATTTCTCTAACATTACTGAAATATATATCAACACAATCGTCAAACAAAGGATCGTTAAAATTCAAGTTTATTTTGTATAAATAGATGTGGCCATCTTTTCAGTCAGCTTATTACGGTTTTAGGGATTCTTACCTTACTCAAAAGAAGGCCACATCTATTTATACAAAATAAACTTGAATTTTTACCGAATTTCATAATAAATATATTTCTAGCGTAGCAATTATGGGCTAAAAACCCCCTTCTGGGGGAGTCTTAATATAATTGCCTCTCTAAACCTATAATCCGGTAAAAATAGGTGACAGTGAGTCATGTAACCATACTATTTTAAGTGTTCTTATTTGAACTGTGGTCATATTATAGTGGAGTCGTTTGTACAAACAAGCAACATACTTTTGGTGTAACATTTCCGGAAATAAGTAGTCGTAATATCCTGTCAACAACACTGCAGTCATATTTCACATTGACTGGTTCGAAATGCGTTTAGAAATTTGCTCTACAACGTTCCGTTCGCGGGCGGGAGTCGTTATACTCTCCCAGCCTATGTACTTGCCTCGTAAATATGGAATTAGTTTTATTGTAGATCAGACAAAAACATTATTATATAATATATATATATTAGATAACCCAGCGGTCGTTGTCTTATGTTAATTATATCTAAAAGTAGGATTAAACAGTACACAGTAGGCAAAAATCTATTCAAATCGGTTCAGTAGTTTAGAAGTCTATCGGGGTGAAACACACGGAGTGACACGAAATTTTTACATATAAATATTGTAAGCGACACCGAAGCCACCTAGCCTACACGCTGGAACGCTGCGTATAGTGCACTGTTGATGATAGATACACGCGAATGAGGCACCCATGTAGAAGACCACCATATAGTTATTGTAAGAGGGACTAGTAGAAAACAATCCACGATGCCTAAGATATAAAGAACACTTGTAACCAAAGGGAGGGCTCAACTTACGAAGTCCCATTTAGTCAACCGTCGCCATAAATATCTCTAAGTAACCCGTAAACAACAGTACCTGCGCTAATTACTCTGCCCATTTTAACTACTATTTTAGTATTAAATACTCATTATACAGTCCGTAAAAACAGCGGCGCGCGCCCGCACCTGGGCACGTTCGAATGAAATACCCAGACTTATTTATTGTGAAGGGTTAATTTCGAAAATGGGCCTAAAGTGCCCTTTCAAACAAATGGTACTACAAGTGAAGAGGTCGCCTTGTATTTTTAAAGAAGATTGCTCACTATTTTTAGACTATTTTATTGTGGCTTGCTTAAAATACTTTTAAATTTGGATTGGTTGGCGCTCACAAGTACGCTGGACAGAGGTCGCGACATTCTTAGAACAATGCTGATTCTACTGTCAATCTTCGCTCTGTTTCATTTTTAAAAATTGGTAGGTATAAATTAAAAAAAAAATGGTGAGAGGGGCAGTGAAATGACTGGGCAACGTGACGTAATCTCTTCAAGACACAAGGTTGTCAACGCGTTAGTGATATCCTTGTGATATAACGAGCGTATGTAGGCTGCAGTGACGCTTACTGTCATGCAGACTGTATACTTGATTGTCGAACTGGTCAAATAAAAAAATATATATATGACCACATAAAACCGGAGGTCATGGCAAGTATTAAATTTGAGTACATTTTGTTTTCCTTAGTGTGTTGGTCATTATTATTTATTGCTATGTACGGCAATACTCAATAAAAAAACCAAAATAAAAAATATACCTAGAGACATATTTGATAGTTTAATTATGTTTAATTAATATTGGAAGATGAAGTAATTTTGCTTATAAGTTGAGATGTACACAATGTGAATTAAAACAATCAATATTTAACTCAATCCACGTCTCAGACCCAAAACTTCTCGACTTAAAACTTGACAAACAAACAGCATATCAAATGTAATATGATATTGGATATATGTTAAGAGGAAGCGACTTATGAATATTATACTTTTTGTTTCATAGTATTTTAGTTTTATTTACATTGATAAATTAACCATAAAGTTCACTTTTTCAATTTTTTTTGTTGATTAACAGTAGGTACCTACATAATACATACGGAGAAAATAATCTACGAAATAGTTTCATATATTGAAGAAATTTTGACTTTTTATGTCACTAAAAATTACTAATATTATAAACTTCTGTAAGGCTATGAAGACTCGATTTATCACATGGACATCATTAGTGCTTTACCAATCCTATGTCTTGAAAATATTATGTCCCATTACTGCGGGTAACTTCACCAAAAGTTAACTTTTAACGGAACAATAACTGAAATAGAATAGCATGTATGTTGGCAAACTTAGTATAGTAGGAGATATGAAATCGTACTGAAAATGTTAAATTTCTTACACATTGTAGATACTATTAATAATAATTATAGTCCCTCAGTAAAGTAAAATAATATGTGTAGTAGAGGAGCCACGCTTGTCATAGAGTATTCAGTAGTGTTCCTAACTTTTACGTTCAGGATCGTGCGTTCGATTCCCACTCAGGACAAACATTTACGTTACGAATATTTCTGTTTGTCCTGTGTCTGGGTGTTAACTATTTTATTATATTTGTGGCTCTTCTGTTGCCTGATGTACGTAACACAAGTGCTTTAAAAGTACTATCTCGGAGTATAGTTAATGTATGAGGTATTGTGTCATTTTTTATTATTATTATACTTTATCTTCAATTGAACATAAAGTTTCGTGTCATGTTGTTTGTCCGGTATGCATTAATTTTTATATCCGGTATGCATTTTTGCTCCCTTTGCGGTACATTACAAATTATTTATTTATTGGTGCCATAATATTTTAACACATGGCGGTATAATGTAATTGAATACCTCAGTACCCAAAAATAGGAATCCGGTAAAATAATAAACGAGATAAAATTTAATTTTATTTTGTACCCGGGCAAAGTCGGGGGCAGCGCAGCCAGTTATGTGAATCTGTGGGCATGTGTGGGTATGTTGGGTAGTGTATAAACGGGTAATTTTCTGAAAGACTAACTTTTGTGGTCAGACGTGGACTCACTGTGGATATAGCGGCAGTGAGGGACCTTTGTAGGCGAACGTTATACAAAATGATCCGTATTTAATTGTAACACGTCTATTTTCGAGAAACTTCCCCTTAACAAAGCTACAAATTAAGCAGTCGTTATTAACACGTGACGTACGTGTCAAGCTAAATCAGTCGCCCTCCCTCTCACTCCCCTCACATCGGAGCGAGTGGTCCGATCAAATTGCAGAAACGCTTGCAGTGACTTACAACTCCCGCTACCCTTTCGTTGAAACTTCTAACTTCTTGCTAGAGTGGGTTGCTACTTGTGGCGGTTCTAATTTAACTAGCGTTAAACTACTTATGAGAAACATTTAACTAGTGACAGAACGTTACGAAATGGTTATAATTGAAATCTATGGTCAAGTTAAAAAGAGCTAAATATTATATATCGAGTGGCTCGATGGCGCACATAGTAGTGATTCTGTCTTGTGCACCAAAGGTCGTGGTTTCGTTTCCTAATTAGGAAAAATATTTATATGATGATATTTAGGTTTGTACTGTGTCTGGGTGTTAAATATATGTATTTAAGTTATATATTTGTGATTACTCTGTTGCCTGATGTCCATAACACAAGTACTTTAAGCGACTTATCACGGAATCATGTCAATGTATGAGATATTGTCGGAATTTATTTATAAGGTGTGTACTCTGTCACAAATAATGAACTTGTGGGATATATTATGGGAATATCTTTTATACATAGAGTGAGATGAGAAAGCCGTGTGGTACCGACAGAGTAGAATAGTAGCGACTAAGGTACCAGAACCGACAGATGACGGTAAATCCATTCCAGACAATGTAGCTGAAATGCACAGGGTGGAGATGTTCAGCAGCATTCCCGTCGCGAGAGCTGCGCTCTGCGATTGCCAACACATTTGCCCAGCGCGGTAGTTATGGGCAAATTCCCCCTTTCCTTGGGGAGGCCTATGTCTGGCAGTGGACTTCTAAAGGCTGTGAAGATGATGATAAAACAGAGTCTACATTAATAAGTAGTAAACGCGTGCAAAATTCTGAGTCCTACTTCATTTACAGGCGTAATGTGCCGAGGTAGATAAGCTAGCAGTGAGGCCACTCCATAAATCGAGATTCGAATAAATTCATTAATTTGGACAAAACCAAAATACCCAACTCATATTGTTAACAAGTTTATTTGTTAATCAAAAGCAAAAGCAATCATCTTAAAAAGCTGTCAATTTAAATATAATCGTAGCTGTACATCTACAAAAACAAATCCAAGTGCGTGTTTGTGTATTAAAAGTAGCTAAGTTTTATAAAAACATTAGTGGGGAACTCTATGTTCTTGGGATCAAAAGTACTTTTCAGGTGTGCGAAAATTTGGCCACTAAATAAAAAAAAAACAGAACACATATAGGACACCGAAGTAATTTTTAGTGTTGTAAAGTAACCGCCAAATTGATTAAAAAAATACCAGCTAACAAATGATTTGACTAGGTAGTCATATCATTTGTTAGCTGGTATTTTATATATAGGTTATATAGCACGGTTACGGACGGTGGAGGATTGGTTTAGATATTTGTGGTACCTATTTTAAAATATATTGGATAAATACAGGGTTATCTTATCTTGATCGACGGCACCCTAGTGGCATGGCGATAGGTAAATTCATCCGAAACAAGGGAGCTCGAATAAAACAGGCGAGCTGCTGCTACCTGCATCGCCGTTGCGGAGCAACAATGTGATGGCTCCTACACACCTGGGCAAGAGCCGTAATTATAAAATACTAGCCGCGTATACTTGCCGCGTCAACAACCTTGTAAATTGAAGATATTATTTCATATTACCCAGTGATTTCACTGCCTCTCTCACCCTTTAATCGAGAACACAACCAGGTAACACTGCGATTTGGCGATAGATAAAGGTTAAAGTGAGGTACCAATACAGGTGACCTTTGTATGAGGCCAACCTCTAGGACTATCTATTAATGTATTATTTAATTAGTTTTGTCATCATGATATAATTTTAAAATTACCAATTTATAAATGAGCAGTTATTATTTTTACCAAAGTAAACAGGAAATATACCACCACATCAAAAGACATCGAGGGAGTTCGCCCGTAAAAGGTGCAGTGAATGCATTCTGTGCACAATTGTACATATTTATACATATATACACACAGTTGACAAAGGCGGCCGTCTGTCTGTCCAGAACAATGGGGTCCCACGGGCAAGAGGTAGATTAAAACTTTCGCATCGCGAGATGAGAAATTACTAAATACATAACTACAACAACAAAATATACACGGTGTGTATTTACAAGTCTTTTTGACAACGAATTGACTTATTTATAAGGCAACAAGAAATACAAAATATAAACGAATTCCCACAACATCTTATATATTGACCCAATTCCGTGATAAGTCGCCTAAAATACTTCAGTTACGGACATCAGTTAACAGAGGAGTCACAAATATTAAAAGTAATACTACTACTAATAATAATACTACTTAAAAACATATATTTAACATCTGAATAAATATATATCATCATATAAATATTTGTGCTGAGTGGGGTCACACAAGACAGGGTCGCTAACATCTGCGCCATAGGGTCCGGCATAAAATATATATGTTTATTAATTTCGTAGTAAGTGAAAGTAACAAATAATAACGGATAATAAAGATAGAGAATCGATTAGCCGTGAGGTACCGGCAGAGTAGAATAGTACCTCTTCCTATACCAGGTGTCGTAAGAGGTGACTAAGGTACCAGAACCGACAGATAGCGGTATCCATGCAAAAAAGTCAGCTCAAATGTACAGGGCGAGGATAGGCAGCATCTTCCCCGTCACGAAAGCTGCGCTCTGTGATTGCGAACACGCTTGCTTAGCGCGGCAATTATAGGCAACATACATCTTGGTCAGGCCTATGTCCAACAGTGGACTTTTAATGGCTGGTATGATGAAAGGTAGACGGATTAAACACAAATACTAATTACAAGAACAAAAAAAGACTGCGTGCCACAGTGAAAAAAGTAGATAATAGCTCATTTTATGTTTGTTCACGGACTTTTCAAAAGTTCTATAATTTGTGTGTTATTGATTGCTTTTTATTATTTATTAATACAGGTCGACATATAGGCATAAAGTCTGGGTAATAGTAAGCACAGCAGCCTATATATGCTCGTAATACCATAAGGGTGTTACTAGCGTGATGCCAACCTTGTGACTTGAAGATATTACGTCACATTACTCAGACATTTCAGTGCCTCTCTCACTCTTCAAACCGGAACACAGCAAGACTAACTAACACTGCTTTTTGGCGATAGATACATTAGAGACAAACATGTCAATCTTATAACACATAAGTGTTAATGTAGACGTTTAATGCGTGTAACATAAAAACTGATATCTATAAAATAAATATATATATATATATCATGGCGGCAAAGATTTATGACAGCGTACCAGTCATTCGAAATACTGTCTCATCAAATAGTTTAAACTCGGTAACTAAGTGGCAGATCAGTAGAGTAGAGATTAAGGTGGGGTAAAAGATGATGTAATGACAATAAAAAAAAGGTATATTGAGATGATTCGGACATGTAGAAAGAATGACTGAAAGTAGAATGACTGCACAGATATATATGACAGAAGTTAAGGGAGGGGTTGGTATAAGACGACTTAGGTGAACATACCTTAACCAGGTACAAATATTATTAAAGAAGAGCCAGGTTAAAAGTACCAAGAATAAACAAGCGTGTATTAAGGGACTACTACAAGAAAAGTAAGTGAGAGAGGTAACATCTTAGCAAATGGAGATCTCTCTAGATGGAGAGAGAAATAATAGTGACCCTCTACCTCGATAAGATACAAGCGTGACGTTTGTAGGTATGTATATGTATGTCTGAATATTTAATTAAAATATGACTTTACATGCCAGTTCTAAAAACCCACCAATTCAGCTAATTGGGTGACCCGCGAGCTGAGATGATGATGATATTAAACATTCCTCGTTTAGCTATAACGTACTGCTATTCCTAGAATTCGTTATGTGCATATTTTAAACCCTATTAACGGGATACTAATGATCTATAACGTTTTTGTCAATTCAACTCTTTGCTAACGAAGTATCTATCGTTAACACGTGAAGGCACGGGCAGTAGCTAGTGCCATAAGTTAATGATGTTTAATTTCAGGTTTAAGGTAGAGACACAATTTTCATGGCCTATGAAATAATAAATTGAGCGTATTTAGATGAAGTCTTTATTAATTGAGAAACAGAACAGAGCCATTTAATTTCCCCCTCAAAAATGCAACCCCCTCCGGCTCCCCCCACCCGACATTTGGTAGTGAGTTGCGAGCACGCGGGCGCGTGAGTTAAGCGTCTCTCTCACCTGCGTAAAACGTTATTTAATAATGAAGTACTGCCACTCTAATTGTTTCCCGGCTTTCCCAATGATGAACAGTGAACAAGGGGCTTGCATTTATACCGTTCGAGTTTGGCAGTGTAGGTTGGGTCTGAATGAATTTCTATATAAGAATAGTTGAGCTACTGGAGTACCGACTTAATAGGCTAACCTATTATTAATACTGAAGGCGTTAAAACCTGAAGGCATAGCGCGACCTTATCCTATAATTGTACTGCCTCACCTTATTTTACCTTACAGGTGTATTCTTCAAAATAGCCTTTAGTTGAACAGGAATATATGCACTGTTAAATTCACAAAATATTCCTTATCCTTATTTATATAATAAACACAAAAGTTTCATAGTGTAGATAAAAATGGTGGTAAGCATGAAAGCATATTTGCAACTCTGTAATGCCGGAATAGCTGAATAGATCTGAATGAAATTTGGCACGAAGATATTACGTCATATTATCCATCACCATTCAAACCGGCACAAAACAGCAATAAAAACACTGCTATTTGGTGGTAGAAATAGGTAAGAGTGCAGACGACCTTTGTATAAGGTCTAGCTCGTGTGAATTTGGTGATGTTCCTATCTTGTTTGCTAAAGTTCGTAGGTAGGAGCTCCAGGATTCAGTATTATATTTGCGATACTTCAGTAGTCTGATGTGCGTCTGTTTTAAGCGACTTATCTCGGAGCAAGGTCAATGTGTATGACGTGTGAATTTGTTTATTTATTAATGAATTGAGATGCGCTGATTTGGATCGATATATTGCCATCTGTTGGTAAATTTTAACACATTAAGGAAAGTCTAGTAAAGAAGGTTCAACGCTGCTGTTAATATTTTAGCCGGAAGAATTTTTAATTAATATTAGTTTAAGTGACAATATATAGAATTTGAATCATATATTGAGTTAAAAAAATGTAATTGGGACCGATACATCTGCTATAAACGGGCCCAATGGCGCAGGTGGTAGTGATTCTATTTTATACGCCAAGGGTAGTAGGTTTGATACCCACCCAGGATAAACATTTATATGATGATATTTGTGTTTGCTCTATGTATGAGTGATGATATTGTGATATTGATGATGAGATCCCTCTGTTGTCTGATGTGCATAACACAGTTATTGAAAGCAGCATATGCTCTTTCTAAAACTGACAGCTAGACAAAGACAGATATACATACATTTGCGATCATAATATTAGTATGTTATAAACTTTGGTTGACAATAAACATTATATCAATTTCATTTTCTTCCGAACCCAACCTTTTACGATACCAAAGACAAAATCTACGATAGTTGTGAACGTTGTCATTTGTCAAAAGTCCTATCAGAATGGGTGCAGCCGACCGAAGGCCGTCATTACGGGCACAAAGGCACTGGCGAGTTATAAAAAAAATCGTCTACATTCAGAGTTCAACTTATGCGCTTGGAATGGAACAATCTAACATAGACCAGGAGACCAAGACTTCTTTGAAACATTCAATGTTTTTTCTCTATAGACACAAATAAAAGTCGATTCTGAAATATGTTAAAGCACTTGTGTCACGTCAGATCAATTAGATAACAGAGGAATTACAAATATAACACATATTTAAAGACTAAACCAGGGAACATAGATACATACATGACGCTTATGTCCCATCGGTATATTTAGAGTCTATGAATCTCCATTTGCTACGATCGTGGCATACCTCTCTCCCTTTCCTTACTCACTTTAGTCATTTCATACGCGCTCGTTTATTCTTGGCACTTCCCACCTCGCCCGTTTTTAGGAGTTAAATTATGTTCGTCTAGTTCGTGCTATACCAGCTCTTCCATTCACTTATATATACACATATTCATCACAAAGGTGTTGACTCTTTTCTCGTTGAGGTCGAACCAGCGATCCATGGCTCAATGGTTATCTTAACCATGCACTAAAGGATCAAGAAATGCAGAATAAAAACCAATGTTGGTATTAATAGAGTAAGAGATGCATAAATACAGGCATAAGTGAAATTAATATCACTACATAGTATAAAACAAAATCGTTTTCCGCTGTTTGTCTGTCTCTATGTATGCTTAGATTTTTTAAACTACGCAACGGCTTTGTATTATTTGTTTTTTTTTTATTTGTCCACTTTTTATACTTCGGAAACGCTGGCTGAACCCGTCGAGATAAATCAAAATAATATATTAAAGTATTGTTCACCATCAAAAAGTCTCTAAAACAGTCCGCGGTGGTATATGTCCATCTTTTAAGGATAACTCACAATAACCATTTTGTATCGTCATTGCACCCATTCAAAACTTGTTGCTGTTGAAAATAAACTAAATAAGGATATGAGTTCACGCCTGATTTCCGCCGCAGTACTTCTTTACTATGTATAATTACTATTTATATTTATTTTTATGTCTACTAATCTACTCCCCTGGCACCTTCACTATCATTAAGAACATACATTAATATCTGCTGAGAGTAGACTATTCCACGCCAACTTTAAGAATATCTTCAATTCGGTCAGGCTTCTCCTTCGAAGAACACTTTGGTCTTCGCTTTATAAATCGCTTTCCATTTCTTTTTCATTTCTGTACATGTCCATCATATCAGACGAAAAACGAACACTGTACAAGTTACAATATTTAACTGTTCAGTAAAACACGACTGTATGGATCTCTACGAGTGAACTCAATGACAGATTGCAGGGACTGATCTTTATCATTGTGGGAGACTTTTGGTCACAATTGATACACTGGACTGGCGATATTAATGACAGCGTGTCGCTGGGATTAATATTGCCCATATACGCCCTATTTCATTCAACCTACAATTTTTCGAGTAAGTATACCGCATATATCGGATTTTGCACCTCGCGATACCACCTTAAAATATTTCTTTAAATATAGTACAGTATACAGACTAGCAGCTCGCCACTATTCGAATGAAGTCATCCGGTGCATTGTTAAGTTTTATCCCGTTGCCGTGTAATACCGGCAAAGTACAATAGTATCACCCTCTATACCAGGTGACGTAAGAGGTGACTGAGATACCAGAACCGACAGATGGCGGTATATCCACCTGCCTGAAGCAGTATAGCTCAAATGAAACAAGGTAGAAATGGGCCGCAGTTTGCCATCACGCTTGCCGCGGCAATTATGAGCAAATTCTCCATTTTATGGAGATGCTTATGTCCAGAAGGAGTCGTTTTACGGCTGCTGTAAACTAATCTAAAGGTCTGGTAAACTAACCAATAAACGATTTACCTGCTCACAGATTCTATCACAGATCACAGTTAATACATATTTTTTCAATTCATGCTGCGCAATTTCCTTGATACCGTAACGACATAAATCCGGTCATGACAATTTCAAACACAAAAAAATAATGATCCAATTTGGTGTAGTCATTCTAGAATTATGCGCGAAAATTCATCTAAAATGTTTCTATCTATCATGTTACTACCTCTTAGTACCTCTTACTACCACTTAGTTTCATTCACTCATTCAAAGGTTGCCTGAAAGCAATCGCTATTTGCGATAAAACCACCCATTGTACTTTATGATTACTGTTTTTTTTCATATATTTTTATGTTTGATGTACAATAAAATATTTATTATTATATAATAAACTAGTCAATCATATGAACTCTCAAAAATACGTACTATGTCAACAACAGGTTTTAGTATTTTCAAACATCTACGTGTTCACCACTCATAATAATGCTATTATTACATTAGTAGAACCCGCAAAACACCTATATGGCATAATAATTTTGGAGGTTTTGTAGCTTTTCTCGATAAATGGACAATCCAACACGGAAGGAATTTTTCAAATCGGCCCAGTGGTTACTGAGATACAAACAAAAAAATCTTTAACTAGTTATATAATATTAGGGTAAATTTCGTTTCTTATTATACGTTTTGTTAATGTAGGGTCAACCTCTTCAACAGTTGCAGCAATGTTACTGAAACATTACAGATAGTGGTTTTGTCAACAGTTACAAGAGCAAACAATTTCCACATTTGCTCAATCCCTGGCACTATAATATTATGATGAAGCAACGAAAACTGCCTTTTTGGCGTAGACACGTTTTCATTTACCCATTCCGTCCCTAAATGGTAGATGCTCTTTAACTATACACAGACTGTCGACTTGCGACCGTAAAAATGTTAGGTTACTGTTGTTGTTAATGTCCTAAATGGAATATCCTTTAGTGGAACTTTGCTGTAACGATACAAGATAACTAAGATATTTAAGAATTGGTCTCAGTTTTTCCTAAGAAAACAATTTAGTATACGTGGAAAACACAAAGGGAAAGCAGAAAAAGTGAAACATGTTAAAATTAAATAAAATAATAAAAAATGTAAGTCATTATTTTAATTAAGATAATTTAAAAAATATGCCGCGAGGTACCGCCAAAGTAGACTAGTACCTTCATCTGTACCAGGTGTCGTAAGAGGCGATTTAGGTAACAGAACCGACAGATACGGGAATTAGGGAATTATAGCCAAAATACCCCCTTTTCTATGTACAGCAGTGGACTTCCAATGGCTGGTATGATGATGATAATGATGTATTAAAAAAATAAACATCTGTTGCGAGCAGGGTAAATAGATCCCATTGTAATAGAATATATGCATATGTATTATATATTTTATAGTTATGGTATTTAATCTTGATTTCTTTTCCCATTATCCGTAGCCACAAGAAATCTTTCTCCGTCAGTTTATTCAAATGACAATAACTAAGAATAAAAACACTAAAGAGAAAGCTGGTTAGGATAATAGTGTCCTTTGGGTTCGACATGATTGTATTACCAATAAATTTCTTTATATAAATGCAGATTGAAAGCCTACCGCGATTGTAGTCTGTATTTTATAGAAAAGGCTAACTAACCATATTAAGCTGCTTGTTAATTTGTAACTAGCAGCGCCCCGCGGTTCTACCCACGTTAAGTAGTAGACTTATCGTACTAACATTGCACCCCGCTTTTACCCTCTTACGGGATGATTTTCGAAAAAATATTTCCCACGTGCTTAATGATTATTAATAAAAAATCTTCATAATCAATTTTATTCGAATAATTTTATAAACAGCAAAATTTAATACTAACTTTACACATAAGTTTTACCCCTTTAGGAGGAAAATTTTTCAAATATCCTTTATAAGTATTCCCCGACGTTATAAAATAACTTCTGTGCAAAATTTCAATTTTTTCCAACCCTTATAGCGTAGGACCTGCGTTGATATGTCGCTCAGTCAGTGAGTCAACTTTTCCTTTTATATATACATAGATTCAAATAGCATTGTTGCAGTTCATTATTAAAGAAACCTGTAATTGGACCTAAGTATACCAATTTATTGTATCAAACTTTGCGGATACGCTACCAACTGATTTATGATGATAAATATAAAAAAATAATAAAATATTAAGCAAAACAAAAGCCCCATATTACGATACGAGTATCTCATAAATAAAACTACTATTTAACGGATTTATTTATTTTCTTGCATTTTTTGGTTACCTTGTGGCAACCGTTTACAAAATTTACAAAATACGTTGTGTCAGGATTGGAATCGACCAAAAAAAAAATAAAACATAGTTTACGTTTTAAAGCCATTAAAAATAATTTTATTATGAGCAATGGACGCGTATATCTTAGAAAATATTAAAACACAAACAAACTATACTCGTAGCTTAGCCCAATCCTACACCTTGAAACTTGAGCAATAACTCACGCGAAGTGAAAAAGAGACAAAAAACCCCACTCAACCACAAATCACTTAGCGTCGCCTTGGCTCCTCGGGGACTCACCCGATATGATTTGTTGTTCCGGACTATCCTGCGGGATGCTCTGTCCCGGTAAAGCATTACTAGATCCTATCGGGGTGTACTGACGAATTTGATAACATCTATACTAATCTGGGAAATGAAAAAATAACTCTCCTCTTTGTTTATTAAATTTTCATGAATAATAATTTATAATATAAATAAAAAAGAATCGTCAAAATATATGTACGCTCTTCACTTCCGAACAGTCGTGTGACAATAGTAACTATTTTTTGGTGGGTTTGATATGGTCACGATCAGATTTGTACGGCATCAACGGAATTGAAAAGTCTTAATGAAAAACGGAATTAAAACGAATAATAAACAGAATCAACGGTATTAAATTTTATGACGATCGGACGTGGGCCGCTAGTTTTTTATAAGAAAATAAAATAATAGTTTTTACCTGATAAAGAAATACTTTAATAGAATAAATTGTTCGAAAGTTTAAAGTAAAATATATAGTAATATCATCAACATCAAAACAGCCACACTTCACATTCACTGTTGGACATAGGCCTCCCTAAGAAAGGGGGAATTATGCCCGCGCATAATTGTCGCGCTCGGCAAGTGTGTTGGCAATCGCAGAGCGCAGCTTTTGCGCCGGTGATGCTGCTCCCCATTCTGTGCATTTAAGCTACTCTATTATAGGTAGTATATTTTAGAACAAATGTTCATGATAAACTCAAAGATCTTTCAATGGGTTATACCAATGATTATTCTGTCCTGACGTCACAAGATTGGTCTCGCCAGTGATACTCTAGTCGCAAGCGTAGACACCACGCGCCTATAGTAATCTCGCTTAGCCGTCTCGCTTAATTGATGATGAAACGCCTTTACGTAACCAGTTAATCAAATGAGAATTTTAGCTTGTAAGTTACCGGGAAATGCATTATTAAGCGAGGTCCTAATATTATAATTATAATTGCAAAAGCTAAGCTCTTCATTAAGACCAAAATATAGTTCACGCTAAGAAAGTCGTGAATTCACACACGCTAAGAAAATATCGAGACAAAACTTCGAGACACCATATTTAAAACCAAAAGAATAATAACTAACCAAAACTCCTCGTCTCCCCATTTTCCCATAAATCAAATATTTACTTTGCGTAACCCTAAGGTGCCACACCAATTGACTCCCATTACATATACCGACTTGCGTATTAATATTTATTGTTTGGGGGATTCTTACCGCCTGAACACGAACCTACCTCTAACATTTATGGAACTTATTACAAAGGAATAGAACGTAGAATTGAAGAATATCAGTACATAAGGGTGTCTGATAAATTTTGTAATTTAAATCTATAGGATTATGTTTTACTTGGAGTCTTTTTGCATAGATTCTTGTGAATTTAGACTACTATAGGGACATTGATTTAGTGGTCGCTACATTGTTTTGCGACTTGGGGTTTGTTTGTATTTGTCTAAGAGACATTAACGAAAGAAAATCTAAATCAAATTTTAGCAGACTGTATGTATACAAAAAGCTTACATGTCAATATATGAAACCAATTGTCACGCATCTTGGTGCCTGACAAACATGCGATCCGAACGTAGACACCGGCTGTTGGCGTGCTGTAGCGCCGCACAATCAAAGTTACGTCGCATGCAGCAGACACTTAACACCCTCAAATGAATATTTAGTTCGATATAAAATAATTTAATTTTTGTTCCATCTTTATGGTTCTTATGAAAGAAAAATATAAAAAAAATTGCGCGAAATATTATGATATTTAAGAATACTTAACAACTATATAACCGACATACTCGTATGTTGTCCTGTCTTAACGATAACTATTTAATTTGAATTGGTATAATTAAGAAAAAGAGTGTATAGAGAGTTAGAATAACAATAAAATAATGATCGAATCGATGAGAAGATCTGTAGAAGATTGAAGAGGCGGAGGACTGTCTCTTCACGTTAGGTCTCTTCTTCATGGCTGATAGGGCAGTAAAGTTCTCGAGGGGAGATACATTCTCCTGGCAAGGGCAGCGAAAAATACAGACCCGTGTATGATAGATGACTTGACTGGAAACGGATGATAGCGGTAGAGGATTTATTTTCTTTTTTTTCATAATTTACTATGATTGTCCTGCCCCATGATTAAATATTGTTTCCATACGTCTAAACTTTTAACCAAGTCGTTCCTACATTTTTTTTAATTGCAAAGTTCGAATATCCATATTCTGTATACTGTAGAGAAAGAGAATCAGAAATTTTGTCATTGTTCTATGTATTGAGTTTGAGAAAAGCTGATGTTTTTACCGGCAGAGTAGATAGATTGATTTGAATTACCGGCCCTAGGAGCCGTAAGCGGTGACTGATTAAATTTTTCTCATAAGTGCGATCATATTTGCTTAGCGCCGCAACTATGGGTAATATTCCCCCTTTTATTTTCTTGGGTAAGCGGTGTCCAGCAGTGGACTTAAAACTCTCAAACTCAAAATATACTTTCTTCAAGTAGGCCAACTTTTGCATCATCAAAAGTCCAATTATTAAAAACAAAAATAATCCCAAAATAGGAAGTACTAGATTCTACGAGTTCATGAGAGTGATCTAACATTTGTCAATTAGGCCACCTTAAATAAGTCGGCCGACACCAGACGGGTCTTAAAACTTAGTTTATTGGATCACACAAGCCATTAGAAAGGAATCTCCAAAAAGAATTGGTGGTGACAAAAGTTTCATCAAGACCAAGTAGTTAGTATTAATGGTGTCCCTACCGGCTGATATGATGATAATAATCAGATAAATGAATTTGAACCTATTCTCGTAGCAACATAATAAAGAGTAATTACAAATATAATGAGCGGTTTGTTTTCTTAACTTCAGTTACAGACAGCCATGAGAGCTATAGCAATATTGCTTAAATGCATTGCATGTTATTTTATAGTAATTTTTTTACGAACCAAGAAGTTCGATTGTTTTGATTGATTGACCTTTATAAACATTATGGTGCGCAATAAAGAATATCAGTTTTATTTAAGACTAGCAGGACCCCGCGATGTTACCCGCCTACTCCCCATTACCATCAGAATACATCCCTGTATTCTGATGGTAATAAAACATGGTTTATTTTAGTTGATAATAATGTAATTTTCTATTAATAAAATTTGTTTTGATATCAATTGAGTAATTTTTGAATTTATTTTTGAACTGTGGTATTGCTTTAACTATTATTATTATAATTATTTTTATATTATATTTGACGGTCCCGATGGCGTAGATGATAGTAATCCTATCTTGTGCGCCAAAGGTCGTGAGTTCGATTCCCACCCAGAGCAAATATTGATATTTGTGTTTGTTCTGTGTCAGGGTGTTAAATGTATGTAATTATGTAATTAGTATATTTTATGATTCCTGTGTTGTCTGTCGCTCGTAGCACAAGTGCTTTAAGCGACTTACCACAGAGTCAGGTCAAAATATAAGATGTTGTGGGAATTTATTATTTTAGCATGTTTTTCTTTCTTTGTAAAGGTAAGGACTTATAGCTTTTTCGCGGGCAAAAACCATGCGAGAAATGGTTTCAATTTGCTTTGCCTAAGGTACACGGTAATGCGGTGGGGTACTGGCAGAGTAGAAGTAGTCCTCCCTGTACCAGGTGTCATAAGAGGCGACTGAGGTACCATAACCGACAGATACCGGACGCGAACCGTATATCCATCCAAAACAATGTAACTCAAATGCACTAGGTAGGGATGGGCAGCAGCATCCCCGTCTTAAAAGCCACGCTCTGCGATTGCCACTACGCTTGCCCAACGCGGCAATTATGGGCTCAATTCCCCTTTTATGGGGAGGCATATATCCAACCTCTGGACCTTCAATTGCTGATATGATAAAGGTACGTGTGCGTATGTTTATATATGTTCAAGTGCGTGTGTAATTGTTGTTTATTTCTTATTTTCTAACTTAACAAAAGATTTAATAATTGTTCTATGAATACAGTGGTTACCTAGTAGTACTTGCTCTATATGATATATATTTCTGCTTATTGTATTGCATCAGTTTCGAATTTTGTATAATTCTTTGTTTTATCAACAGGATTTATCATAATTATTAAACACTCTCAGTTAACCCACTAGGTGTCACTGTAATCACTCAAAACAAGCGCAAATTAAAAGCAAAGCACCATTCTCGTCTCGTCAACCAATCCTTTATTCCGCCCCCCTTTGTTCCCTCTTTGTGCTACGATGAATTAGAAGTTAGGTTTCAAGCGCTTCACTATATTTCTGCTGTATTAAAAAAGCCTTAGGACATCGTTTTTTGCGACTGTCTAATGTTTTTTTACGTTTCGCATGTTTGGAAACACAATGGTGAGTTTACAAAAGCGATCCATTTGAAGAAAGACTAACTGTTAATATTGTTTACGTTAAAAAATATTACAATTGACTAGAGGATAGGGATATAGATTTTGTAAATTAAGATCTGTTAGAATGAGTCTTCACTCAGATATAGTCCAACTGTATATTTTTCGACTTTCATGATTTTTTTTACCATTACTTGGTCATTACAATTGCTTTGCTATATACTTTTCACTATCTGCTACATGTGTTAGACTAGACTAGACCTATACCCTCTCCATTCTGAAATTAATTACGAAGTTACAAAACAAATATGACAGCTATTTAATAGCATTCCTATATTGTTAGTGAGTAAGAGTGTGAAAATTAAATATATTTAAGAGTAAGTTAAATTGTTTTTAGAGTCGAGTACCAGATAAAATATACAAACATATATATATGAATATATATATATATATATATATATATTAGCATTAATAAATTAAAAATAATAAATGTTAGGTAGTTTTTCATTTTATCGAGAATATACAGTGACGAAGTTGATTCTGTAATAGTCAATGAAGTTGCTTTAAGATTTATTATCACGCCTACATTACCAAATAGCATAATATCCTATTAATTAAGGATTGTATATAAAATCTGTGAGAATCGTAATACGTTTATCTCCATTAGTGTACTGTACATAAACTATCAGCCACTTATAAACCTAACACCCATTGTTCCGGTACAAAAAGCCGGTGCATTTGTCTTCTCCCTTTTTTTTCCACTCGTCTGTTCAGTGGACGTCTCCTAATCCTTGCTTTGTTGAGGGTATGCCACTTAGATTTACTACGAAATCTCGACAGATAATATTAAGAAATACACGCGGCGGTGAATTCGTAAAATAAACAGTAGTTACGTGCTACACGTCAATATATTATTTTTCTTAAGCACTGAAGGATCGAAAGTTAGATTCTCGGATAAACAGAAAACATATTGTTGTGTATGCCCATGTTTGCTTGTTGTACCGGAATACTTCCTGCTATTCACGTTGCAAAGGAATTCCTTATCTTGGACTATAATAATGTAAATTGTCACATTTAGTTAACCTACTTAAATTAAAACAAAACAACACTCCGCTGTCCATACAGCACGTGTTAATTTGACAATGAATTTCAAAATATACACGCATTATACCTGTAATCGTGAAGTTAAATATCTTATAAAATAAAAATCGTATAGTGTTTGATGCGTAGATACTTAACATACAACTAAGGGACTAATTAGTATAAACAATAATTAAGTATAAATTCACGAATAGTCGAGAAATTATAATTTATTAATTAATTTATTAATTTATTATTTTAATTATTATTAATTAAGTTTTTTTTTGGGTACCATACCTCTTTACCTTAACTTATATAAACTTTGAATATCATGTTTATTCATATCGAATCAATGGCTTGAAAAATAAGTTTCAAGTTTCTAGCTCTAAAAATAGCGATACTTCCATACAACTTTTATCCCTCACAACCATTTTTTCGAATTAAAAAATAGCCTATATCCTTTCTCAAGGTCTAATGATTGTCTGTGCTAAATTTCATCATAATCGGTTTAGAGGTTTTAGCGGAAAAGCGTAACAGACAGACAGACAGACAGAGTTTCCTTTGGATTTTATAATTTTAGTAGGGATTATTTTTTATATTTTCTTATTTATTCAAACCTATTGCACAAAATATTACAAAATGTACAAATGGCGGACTTAATTCCAGTTAGTATTATCTTAGGTTAGTCAACCATTATCCCAGTCAACAATATTTTCTGTTTCGTAAAACAGAAAGAAAATGTAGTAGTGCAGACAATATATATACAAAATAGATAAACGTTATAAATATATAAAATAACGTAGGTAGATCAGAAATAGAATTATAAAACTAGAGAGTAAAAGAGTTTGTCAAAACCCTTCACCATCATCATACCAGTCATTGAAAGTCCACTACTGGACATAAGCTTCTCTAAGAAAGAAGGTTTTTTCTCTTTCTGAAGGTGAAGGTGCAGCTATTGCGATAGGGAAACTGATGCTCATCTCCGCCCTGTGCCCATTTGCGTTGCACTGTTTCGGGTGGATATACCGCCATCTGTCGGTTCTGGTACCTTAGTCGCCTCTTACGACACCTGGTGCAGTGGGAGGTACTATTCTATTCTGCCGGTACCCCAAGCAACTTGTGACCTTGTAAGAATGTTACATAACATAACTTAGTTACTTTATTACGTCTATGACGGTTCAAACTAGAGTATGACATTGTGAACAAAACTGATGTTTGGCGGCGAAAATAGGAGAGAGTGAGGTACCCTTGCAGGCGACTTGTATGATTTTTTCTCTGGTAGATTTTAATATATTCATTGGCTGCACTCAACAAGACCCTCTACTACTAAGGTAAACGATAATTCACGAGAGAACAATCGAGAACCTCAAGTACTGGCCCAAAAACACCTGATTGATAAAAATGACTCCCTCAACATGGCGTCAAAGGCTTTGCCCCTCCCTTCCTTCCCCCGCGGCCCCCCAGGTCGCCTGGGACCCATGCGTCTGGATCTACAGAGCCTGCGACTTGTTTACGAGGTCCCCGGGATATCTAGCTATTGGCAAAAGTTTGTGATGATGTATAACAGGAAGCGTATGTATTATCATTTAAAAAAATTTTTTTAGGCATATATTTATGTGAATTTTGATATATATATATATATTTAATACACGCTACTGTTATCACAAGGATATCACTGGCGTGTCGTCAACCCTGTGAACTAAAGATACTATGTCACATTTTCCCAATAATTTCACTGCCTCTCACCCTTCAAACCGGAACACAGCAATGCGAATACTGCTGTTTGGCGGTAGAAATAGGTGAGAGTGAGTTACCAACGCAGACGACCCTTGTAAGAGGTCATGCATAGTAATACCACTAAATATCAGGGTCCTATCTCTGACCTAGCATAAAGACCAGATTTAGAAGGTGTCGGAGCGCTAATGCATTTTTTCCGCCAGATTATTATTTCAGTGACCTCGCGTATTGAAAGTAGTGTGAACTTAGTGTTATGAATCGTCTGGTACCAGCAGATTGGAATGGCCACAAAATAGGAACCGTCAATGATTTATTTGTTCAAATGACAATTTTGCTGTTTGGTTCTGTACATGCCTATGTTATGCAAATAAAATTACATGCGTTAGATTTATTTAAATAAGGTGGAATTTCATATTAAGTTTAGAGCAGTTCTTCATATCAATCATTGGAAGTCCATTGGACATAGGCCTCCCCAAGAAAGAGATAATTTTTAAACTTTTATCTGTTGCTGCAAGAAATGGAAGAAATTGAAGAATGGTCGAGATAAAAAAAACGAACTTCAGTTGACTCTGCTCACCCTGACTCTATTTTGTACTGACCTCATTACATGTTGACTTAATTTAAGACACTACACAATTTTTAGGAATAAAAGCGATTATGGAAAATTATCGGTTGTTAGCATCTCTGTACCATCATTCCGAACACGACTGCTTAATATTGTTTATGTAATATAATAAGAATGGTCTAGTGCCTACTACAAGCTGTACCTACATTGAGTGTCGAATGCGTGAGTGAACGCGTCATCGCATTGGCCATATCAGAGGGTAGGTATCTGTGTGTAATCTGTGCTATTGTATCTTTGCAGATTTTATAACATGGTGAATAGATGGTTGGAAGGGCCCAATTGCCCGTACCATAGTGATCCTATCATGTGTTTCAAAGTAGGTTCGATCCCTACCTAGGACAAATGTTTATATGGCGATGCTATCACTGTTTATTTGTTTTGTGTCCGGGTGTTGAACATTTATTTAAGTTTTACATTTGTGATTCCTTTGTTGTCTGATATCAGTAACATAACTGCTTTAAGCGACTTATTTGGGATTAAGGTAATTGTATATTATTTAATTTCAATGACTTTTGCTTTGGTCTTTCTAATTTTATGTTTCCTTCAATGTTATCTGCCTGTGGAGTTTAGTTTTATGATTTTATTTTTTTTTTATTTATGTAAATTAGGGTAGAATTGAAGAACGTCATGTTTCACGTCCCATAGTACCTAAAATGTTCCATAATTTCTAAAATACTAAATTTAATTTCTTTTTTGAAAATAAATCTAAATAAGCCTTAGAACTAAACAGTTCTTATTTACCTTTTTTTATAAGATTAAAAAACTTACGTAATCACCAAAACTCTTTCCACCAGAATCTGAAGATTAAACAAACATTGTTAAATTATCTTATTTGTAAGTATAAATAAAATTGAAGTACCTGTAGGTCATATAACAAGACGCTAATAATATCAAAGCAATTTATAACATAATTTATTTTGTTAATTATTTTAAATTAATTTCTTTTTGTAGGCAAATTTTATAAATTTCCATTGGCATAAATATAGTTAACGAATAGATATCTACTCGTAAAATAGGATTGTGGCAAATTTCGAGTAACACATTTGCCAAAACTGCAGATATTATGTATCCTTCGACTTAAAACTTAACTTCTAAAAACGTTTTGTTCAGAATTTGAGTTATGTGCATTTAGCACATGTACAAATAATTATTATAATTATCTTTTAAACTTAGATAGTAAGATAGTAGTTCTGCACAAAAAACAATCATAAAAAGCTAATTTCGTTTTTGGTCAATATTAAAACTAAAAAAGGCTCATGATTTTTTAAAGTACCTTAATAAGTAAGTACCTTAAATAACACGGTACTTTAAAGTTTGTCTAGCGAATTAATCAGTAAAAAATCAGATGATCACTATTTCCAAAATATTAAACCAAGATTATAAATTTAAATATAATCTGGCAAGTAGAAAGCGTCAAATCTTCAAAATTATATAAAGGTTAGTTTCAGAATAAAAATGGGAAAGGGAAATAGTTTTAGCAATTTTTCATGGTAAGTCTTGCGTAAAAGATGCTACAACATACCCTTTTCACCAGGTAGATCACTCAAATGTCTTGCAATACCTTCGCCCCATACTTTTCTGTAAGTAAAAATCATGTACCATCATCATATCAGTCAATAGAACTCCCCATGAAAGGAGGAACTCTGACAAAATTGCCACGCTGGGCAAGTGTGTTGGTATTCGCAGAGCGCAGCTTTCGTGACAGGATTACTGCTACCCATCCCCGCCCTGAGCATGTGTGCTACACAGTTTTGGATGGATATACCACTATCTTTCGGCTTTGGTGCCTTAGTCGCCTTTAACGACATTTGGTGTTTGTTCCTCACGACTTAATTAGTAAAAAAATTGCAGTTGTTTTTTATATCGATCTATTTTTTTCCCACTGGTGGACCTGGAATTCCCCAAGTGAATTATAACAGCGTCCCATGGAGTTCATTACGTGTTTTGTTTATGGCATTCACTCACAACATTACGGTTATATATGAAGGAGCCGCCGTCTCTACGGCGCTTTGCGACAGTTTCATCCTGCGAGGATGCGACAGGTCACACTGATGAACCAAAACCGATTATTATTAAAGACCAGTTTCACGTAGATTGCATAGCACTTTCTCTTGTACAGAAAGGTACCGTAGTTGTAAAGGCGCTAACCACTTGTAGTCGCAATCGACTAATCACGATATGAATTTTCTCTTTCCTCGGAAGTGCATAACAGAGTATAAATACGGTCTACCTTATGGGTGGACATCCTACACTGCGCCAATTTTAAATATTTTAGCACCCAGTGGCACAGAATGATGTAGTAGTTTGAACTTTATATATGTAGCTTAATATTTTGAGAACTTATTCACACCCAACGCTATCGTCTTCATTCCAACTTGCCACATCTCCAAATCCTCTTCCATTCTGAATTAGAGCCAATCTCCTTCTGAATGCATCGGCTTCCATAACTTTAGGTGACTTTTCTGTTAGAAGCTGCAATAATGAGTTCATAGGTTAAGTCGCTTACTTAGCTTACTTATAAAGGAAGCCCTAATGTTTTTTTTCGAAGTCAATGCAATCTACGTCAGTGTCAAGGTAGCTAGAGAAGGACCACAGTGCTTTTTAGGAAATATTGTCAACCACAGTTCAAGACAACCATATAAGCCGTATAATCTCCCACATGATCGCAAACTGACCGCAAACACTTAAAGGCATCGCCAAGGCATACATTTTTCAGATGCACTTTTACGCACTGCAGAGACAGGTATTGTATGCACGCGCCGGCGAGTGATGACTGAAATTCGCACTCGCACTTCGCATGAGACTATTGGCAAGAGGGTAAAATATTGTTAACTTGTTTTTTTTATCAATTGACCAGATCAACAAACAAGCATACGGTCCACGTGATAGCAGGCGTCACTCGTCGTGTAATATCACTAAGATATCACTAGCACATTACCAACCATTGAATATTATATTGATATTATGGCACACTACCCAATCATTTTACTGCCTCTCAGCCATCAAACAGGAACACAGCAATACAAATACTGCTATTTGGCCGTGAGAGTAAATAATAGTAATAAGAGTAAAAATATATGTGAGAGTGAGGTACCGATGCAGACGACCGTTGTAGGAGCTCTACCTCATGTAATAATTATAATATACTCTTTATTGTACACCAATGAAAACAACACAACAACATCACCAAAACAAGGAATAGTAGGTACAAGAGGCGGGCTTATCCTAAATGCAATCTCTTACAGGCAACCTTTGGATAGAAATAATGTTAAAGCTGGTGGGTAATAATAATGAAATATTAATCTCTTACTGGTAGATTACATTAGTATTTAGTTTATAAGTTTACTTTAATTTACTCAGGATAATATGATACATTTAATAATGACTAGTGACCGCCGGGTCGTCAAAATTTTACCAAATTTTATTAAATATTGAAAAAATCTAGATCTAGACCAAGATCCTAATGATCTGTTTACTTCATTTAGTATGTCAATGTATTATTCAAATAGTAGTGTATGTGATGATAGTTTTGATGATTATTATGTAATTCTAGTGCATTTTGTATTAAAAAATAAACTTATAACTGATCAAATTTCACATACATCCGTTCGTGTAATTTCCTTAAACAGAGGTACAACTGTTTCGCTTTGATTATTTATATTGTATACATAGAAAAACTAGCAGCAACACACGGTTTCCCGTGTTGAGTGGTATAAGTTTAATACTAGTTTTGTACCCCCATTGTTCAACTTTAAAAGATACTTTACATACTAACTTTAGAACCCCGTTTAACCTCCTTAGGGGGTGACATTTTTAAAAGTACAGAAAATTTATTTCTAAACTAGTGCACCAACAATTAATGAAAATTGTCTTACGTGTACAGCTTGAGTTGACTTAAGAAATAGGATAGTATATACAAATACGTCAGTTTATAGGTGCAATATTTTTATCATGATAAACATACAGGTACACTTCACATTTTCACCAGCTTCAACATTATCTCCATCCAAAGGTTCCCTGTAAGAGATTGCATTTAGCGATAAGGCCGCCTCTTGCTCATGCTAAATGATATCTCAATGCCTAGATTTTGTAATGTTCGTGTGTTGTTTGTATTGGTGTACAATAAAGAGTATTATAATAATATTATTATAGAGTATTTTATTTTTATAATTATTATTCTAAAGTCGTCTGTCAGGTTTGCTAGCTATAATGATGATAATGAAAGTACCTTTTCGGTGACAGGTACGGTTTGGCATATCAGAAATAACCCAGCAAGGACAGTCACAATTAACAGCACGCCTAGACACACTATCCACGCGTACTCGGTACAAATCTTCTTCAATCTGGAAAGATTGGTAGAGTATAGAAGTTGGCTTGTAGTCAGGCTGAACCACTATGTAATGTAAGTATAGGTCTTACCCCTACTAATATTATAAATGCGAAAATCTCTGTCTGTCTGTATGTTACGCTTTACCGCTTAAACCTCTCAACCGATGTTGATGAAATTTAACACAGACAATCTTTAGACCCTGAGAAAGGACATAGGCTATTTAATTCGAAATAGGATAGTAAAGGGTCGAAAAGGGGGATGAAAAGTTGTATGGAATTATCACTATATTTAGAGCTAAAAACTTGAAACTTATTTTTCAGGCCATCGACTCGATATAAATAAACATGACATTAAAAGTTTATATAAGTTAAGGTAAAGAGGTATGGTACCCAAAACAACTATTCCACGAGGATGAAGTCGCGGGTACAGCTAGAATGGTATAAATACATTTATTGAAGTAGTCTTTTGAAGTAATACCAATATAACTAATCTTTGAAGTTGTGTTTGTTATCTTTTGTGTCGGTTATAATGTTTTATAAAAATACTTTTTTATTATTAAAAACATTGAAAATACTTACTGGCACGATACGCCCGAACATGTATCTTCTGATTGATTCCCTTTTCTTTCATCCTAAAATAAAATATATTGATGTTGATTGGTATCCAAGAAATACATATGTATAGTGATAATTCAATATCGCATTTGTGGTCATTAAACTATCTATGAATTTTGCCTTTTACAATTTAATTTTAAGTTTATTATACATGGTTCTAGGTATGCACTTCGAATCCCCGTCTAATCTCTTCATCATTGTCATCATCATCATCATCATGACAGCCATTGGAAGTCCACTATTAGACATCCCCAAGAAAGGAAGAACTTTGCTCATAATTACCGCGATGGTTAAGCATGATGGCAATCGCAGTCTACAGTACAGAAACACTGCTACCCATCTCCAACCTGTGCATGTGAACTACACTGTTTCGGATCGATATATCGCCACCTGTAAGTTCTGGTACCTTGGTCCGTACTATAGTTCCTACGTCACCTGGTACAGAGTGCGATACCAGTCTACTCTTATGGCATATATTATTATATAACTAGTTATTAACTACGTGACCTGGACCTACCAAAATATCACTATTGATGTTTATTTATTATTGATTACTGTTTATTTATTATATAGGTATATAAGACAGTGCCTAGAATGTCCAATAATTAATTTATGGATAAGATGTATGTATATTTCGAGACACAACATCACTATAGAATAGTAAAATAATAAAAAATCTTATTAAACTACTCTTTTAGTCGCTTTAAAAGGCGGTTCATTTAACTTTATCACATTTTTGGTTCGACGTTTTGGTTACCGGAAACCGTTCTCAAGAAAGACAGAATATGATGTGATCATTCACAAAAAAATTGCGTTAAAGCCGTTAAAAGAGTAGTTTTATTATAAGTAGTGAACGCATAAGTGTTAGAAAATATTGTGCTAAATATGATAATGTCAAGCCATGATACATACCCCCCAATACCACCAGCTGTCTTTCTTCTCATCTTGAATGGGCTGAAATGAAGAGAAGATATCATAACTATAGTGACTCTTACTGAAGTTAAAGATCTTGAGTTTGAGCCCCTGAATAATATAAATAAGACGTCAGGATGAGTTTAAACAAAATGAAACGGTAATTTTCTTAGGAAGACTATTTCCAGTAGCAGACCTGCTACTGCTTATAATTTTTTTTTATTATTAGATTAAGTTGACAAACATACAGTCTACGTCACGGCAGCCTCTAGACACTCATATTGTCACAAGGATATTATCATCCCCGCGTAGCCAAACTTAGGACTTGAAGATATAACGTCACATAACCCACTAATTTATCCGCCTCTCTCATCATTCAAACCGGAACACAACAATGCGAACACTGTTATTTGACAGCAGAAATAAGTGAGGATGAGGTACCAATGACGACCTGTGCATAAATTCTACCTCATGTATGATATGACTATGAAATTCAGGCAATTATATAAAATGTATCTGGGAAAGTTTAATATTGATTACTCACAACACTATCGGATCGCAGTTCGTCAAGTTTTGATTCACTCTGATCTCGAGGCATCATATTATATTGAAGAAGCCTCCTTGGACGTTCTGAATTACTTGAATCTGATTTCTGAAACCATTCGACGATTGGTTGAGGACCGATTTAATAGTAATTGTTTTCTCGTTAGTGGTAGAAAACGGGCAAGTGTTACTTGACTATCAACAATAGACACCATAGCACAGGGGAGTCTGTGCATGACCTAGGATCGGCATATATGTTATACATATCGGTCAGCGGTCAGTAGCGGCAGTGTAGAATAGTATATGTATAGTAGTAAAATGTAACATTAAGTATCTGGTAGATTCCACTGTCTAAAACAATATCTTCTTGATCACGCCACAACTTAACTGACTATAACCAGGCATCACCACTCCCAAACAAGGTATAAATATGGAAAAACTTACCGCTACCTGTTCTGTTTTAGAACGCGACCCGAAATGTTGTTTCCTCTTTCTATTCTCTGTCTTTTGTTTCAGCAGTTTTGCTTTCTCTAGATCTCTGCAAGTAACATAATATATTTAAAATTCTGGTTATTAAGATGTTCAGTTATTTATCTCTTGTTCACGTAGACAGTACCTCCGATTTGCTATAAATGGCGTCAGTAATGTCATAGAAATTCAGCAATGAGCTAAATTTTTATCTACCTATTTAAAAAAAGGGTTATACGTAGGTATGTTATTTTTCGGATAACCCGCGATCTTGGCTAAACACACTTATTTTACTCACATCACCCTATCATTTCTTTAAATAATCCCAAAATAGACTATTACCCAAAATAGCTGACTTTCTGTTTAAATAAATAAACCACCTTTAATAGTACCTAGTTGCCTGTAATTAGGCTGACTTGTACAGAGAACGAGGTGAACAAGGTTTCTTTGTACATCACTTTATTTTGTTTTCTATTCTTTAATTTTTTACCTTTTTCTGCACCAGATGTCATAAGAGGCAACCGTGGAAATATGATTATCACTTTATAATTAAATGTAATCAAACTTGTTGCGACTCCTTGTTTTTAATAAATAAATTCACACAGTTGATTTATTTATTTAGCTTTTTGCACATCGAAAATACAATGTGCACGGACATGAACTTAATGCCTAGAGGTATTATATACCAGTCAACTATTGGGCAAAACAACAAATAGATAAGGCGGTGAAATACACATAGATATATTCAAATTGGAAATACTGTATTATTAATATAAGCCGTGAGGTACCGGCAGAGTAGAATAGTACCTACCCTGTACCAGGTATCGTAAGAGGCGAATGAGGTGCCAAAACCGACAGGTGGCGGTATATCCATCCGATATAGTGCAGCTCAAATACTCAGGGCGGGGATGGGCCAACACGCTTGCCCAGCGTGGTAATTATGGGCAAAATTCCCCCATCCTTGAGGAGGCCTATGTCCAGCAGTGGACTTTCAAAGGCTTTTATGATGAATATAAGTTTTATACATTTTAAAATACCTATACATACACCATTAGTACATGTATATTTATATATATACGTATTTTCGATATCGTACATTAACCTGAATCTGAGTTATGTCGCTTAAAGCTCTTGTGTCGGTCATCAGACAACAGAGGAATCACAAATGTAATATTTAATTAACCTGTCTGGTGCCGGCAGACTTAAAGTAGGACACTTAATGAATTAATGAATATGTTTGAATGACTGACTCCCATAACACCACAAGGTCAGGGTCATCGATCATTTGTGTGAATTTGTAATCACCAAATCTATACTCATTTTTTTCGTTTATAACTAATAACACTATACCCAATAAGTTATATTTCACTTTGACTTTGACATATTTTATAAATAAAAAACAGGTCGAATATTCATACAATTACTTGCTATGGGTAAGAATCGAAAACACGGCCCTTGGTGCACTAGATAAGAACACCACCTTGGCACCTTCACTATTGGTCCAACAAACCAAAAAAATAATTTTTTGCTTTAACATTATTTACTTTGATGTTATCATTTACTTTTATTTAGACGAAACAAACATACAGTTTCACACATATTATATAATATTTAGCACTTACTTTTCTCTCTCCATAATTTGTTTAAATACCTTTATAATCGCTGATTGAGTTTCTTTGTCAGATTTTTTGCCAGAACTGTGGAAGAAAGAAGACGAATCTTATCAGTGTCTTATAGACACTAGACGCTTAAAATTATGCATAAAGGTTTTTTTTTGACGTAGGATAGCACTAAGAAACGATTTTTGAATATTTACCTCGTAAAGGAGTAAGTAATACGGGGAGGTAAAGCTAGTAAGGAACATTGTAGTTTTTGTAGTTATTCGAATAAAATTCAGTACAAAGGTCATGAAGGTTCATTAAAAGTCATGAAACACGTGTAAAATATTTTTTCAAAAATCATCCCTTAAGGGGATAAAATGGGAAGTGAGTATAAAAATTCTTTGAGATTAGAAATTATCTTAATAAAATTATATATATTTAATTTTATTATACTAATACTAATTTATTATAATTATATATATATATATATATAATTATAATATATATAAGAAGCTGACTGAGTGATATATACTCGCATATCAACGCAGGGCCAAACAATCAGGGTCAGAATAAATCAGCAATGTATTACCCTCTAGGCCACTAATCAAGAAAGATGCTAGGAGCAATAACAGTGTAACATAGATGCAGGGCTCTGCTAGTGTTCAATAATTGTTTTGTGCTCTACTCCGTAGCTCGGTCTTTATGGCGCGCTTGCCGGTGCGTGGTCCCCGTTCGAAAACTTCACGACATCAGCCATTAGGTCTTTGTGCTGTATCCTACACATTGCCAGAACAATTTTATAATCTACTGGACTATGTATCTAGTTCTCCTCCCGAGTTCCTGAGAGTCAAAAGAACCAACGCGTAAAGAGACTGCGCGTCAAGAGACTTTGCGCGTCAAGACAATCCGCGCGTAAGGAGACTCCTCCGAGCTTCACCCCTTCCATAGCTCATTGAACTACTTTGAAATAGCCTCAAACCTGCTCCGAATTATCTAGTATAATAGGCAATGACTGGCCGGTGGACAGCATTCTACAGCCGTAGGTATGTATTTACAAATTATAAGTAATTTATCTATTAGCTAGACGTACCTTTGGTTTGACACTTCCATATTATTTTTGTTGACATTTCAGCGATCATCTATTTTAGCTGCTATTGTCTTTGATAAAAAAGAGTTTCATATGCTTGTTTGCATTAAAAGGAGATGTTCTTTCACATAAACCACAAGGTGCTAATAAAGAAGCGATAGTGGAGTTTTATAATAAGTTCATTTTATTTGTAAGAGTAAAAATAATGTTATATGTATATTTATTGCGTATATAAACATTCTAATTATTCTTTTTCTATGCAAAAATTTAACATTATTCTTATAGAAAACGGAAGTATGAAACATATGTTCAATTAGCTGATTCGACAGACGTCCTGTCTTAACTATACTTAATTACGTTGATTTTGAAAAAAATATAGCGACTATAAATCGAGATATAAATCCTTTATTTTTAACAAACCTAATGCTGGCTAACGCTGTCGTCAGTTCCAGCGTCACCGGGGAAAAGAGGCCAAGCCTATGCCTGCGCTTTTCCCGGCGCTCGCAAAGTTTGTGAATTCGACGGACAAGACCGACGGCGATCACACAAAGGTGTCTCTGGGGCAGTGATATAAACAATACCCTTTAACTTAGAACAAAATGTACCAAACAAGTAAAGTCAGTATGCGCTGGCAAAACTACATGCGCAAAAGTCAAGATCATCTTCCGCATGCCTAGTTTAAACTTTGCTCGAACATCCTAATGGAACTCGAGCCCTCAACAAGTTAAGACTCGGATGCTCAAGTCGTTTAACGACCGTCGATACCAACTAAATTCCCAAAAACATCACCGGAATAACACGGCACCGTCATATTTCACTGCCGTAATTCAACGGGACCCAAGTTATAACATGTTTTACGCCTGTTTACAACGCTCATACGTCAAAAATAAAGTGCCAATAAAAAAAAACGAAGAATATCACTCAAGCGAATTGCTCGTGTTACGAGTGCGCGGTAAAATAAAATTGTATTACAGATCTGGGAAAAATAATTGCTTCTTAGACGGTTTAGTGGCCCGCGGGGAGGTTGTATTGATGGGCGAGTTAAAAGATTACGGACAACCTACTGCCCGCAACTTCGCACGCGTGCAGGGCTCCCGGATACTACCGGTGAGGTTTGATGTATTGTAGTTATACTTAACTGTTTCTTTTATCAGTGAAAATTGATAGATATACACTTCATTTTCATTATAGCGATCGACGGGCCCGAAAGGTCTTGGGTTCGTACCTACCCAGGACAAATATTTATATGTTGATATTTACGTATGTTCTGTGTCTGGGTGTTAAATATATGTAATTAAGTAGTATATTTGTGATTCTTCTGTTGTCTGATGTTTGGAACACAAGTGCTTTAAGCGACTTGTCACGGAATCAGGTAAATGTAGAAGATTTATTATAGTAGCCGTAGAACATCCTCAGCTGGACCAAACCGCTGGCAAACGTGGTGATAATAACGAAGTTGGTGATTCCCGCCCTGTTGCATTTGACCTATGCTGTTTTAGGTGGATATATCGGTAAGTACTATTCTCACTGACTGACATATCAACGCATGGCCTAAACTATAAGGGTTAGAAACTTAACAATTTGCATAATAAAGGGTTCCTTTCATGGCGTAGGGAAGAAAGGGTTCTTCGAAACTTTACAGCCTAAGGATGTAAAACTTAGGTGCAAAGTTAGTATAAAACGTAGTTGTTTTTGAAGTTATTCAAATGATAATTTTATATATAGGTAAAAAGGTTCTTTATTGAAAATTATCTTTTTTTCGAAAATCATCCCTTAAGGAGGTATAACAGAAATGTTAGTGTGAAAATTCTACAATTTATCTTGAGTGAAGCCGCAAGGCACTGCTTGTGTGTTATAATTAAAGACGGCAGGTGTATGCTTATCATATCATGAGACCAAATATTTGGTACATATTTATTTAGGTTTATGGATCCAAATGAAGTGCCTCTTAATATAGTATAAATTCAGAAGCAAAATTAATAATTAAAATATATTTATTCAAAATCAACATTACAATTTTCCTCTTATTTCCAAAATCACACGTTACAGGTAAAAATGTTCAACTGAAAAGAGGTATACGTTGACAGCTGCAGTAGTATTAACTGTGATACAGCTGTCAAAATTAGCTGTGTTAAGCAAATATTCTTGAAAATTTTAAGTATATAAAGTAAAATATTCAGCTTAGGTATGCGTAATGCAAGTTACTTAGTCATCATCATAATTACAAAAACAAACAAACAACAACAAAAAGAGAATTGTCCAATTTGCGAGTCGCTCTGGAGTTATAAGTGTACAGACATTTCGACGATCAATTTTTATTTGTACATATATAAATTTCGACGATTCCGATGGTGCAGATAGTAGTGATCCTGTCTTGTGCGCCTAAGGTCGTTGGTGCGAACGCCACCCAAGGCAAATATTTATATCATGATATTTGTTTGTTCTGCCTCTGGCTGATAAATATATGTATATAATGTAAGTATTTGATGTCTGTAACACAAGTGCTTTAAGCGACTTATCACGGTTGCAGGTCAATTTAAGAGATGTGGTATTAATTATTATTATATGGAGGTATTTATGTATATATAATATGTACACAGTTGTGTTTTTTATGTGACTATGTTTAAGCAATTTTTAATGATTCATTTGTCGAACCTTCGTTAATCGTTGCTTCAGCTATCGATTGGTATAGTTCAATGTCGGTTGTAGAAAAAGTTAACTAGCTATAAACTAATAACATATACTAGAGGTAAATCACAAACAACGTTGGTGCCTTACGTTCTCTTACCAATTTCAACCAAACAGCAGTTTTCGAATGGCTGCATTCGAACTTCAAGGATGAGAGAGGCAGTGAAAAATCTCGGGAAATGTGACATAATATCTTCAAATCACAAGGTCGGCAACGCCAATGATATCCTTGTGATAGCGTGTAAAGATTTCGATAACGCTTACTATCATTGATTATCAAGAACTATAGGTATGCTTATTTGTCGACTCAGTGATTTAAAAACAAAACATCAGACAATAGATGTGTCATTGAGTTGTAGTATTTGACTGTAAATAGAGGCAAATTTAAAAGAGTAGACTTGAATCTTTCCCACTTCTTGCATACCTAAATGTTTATTTCATTTTACCCGCACCATTGAGCAGGGCGAACGCACCAACGACGGCTTGTATGGCTCCCCAGCGATTGGCAACTATAAAGCTGTCCACTTTCGGCTGCGTTACCTTGTTCTAGGGTAAATTAGGAGGTAGATGTCAACAAGGGTAACCGGGTCTTAAATAATTAATTAGATTTTTTGTTTGGGTCTTTGTTAATGTAGGTTCTGTAGGACAAGATATCTCTATGTTGGTAGGACCCAGCAAAATAAAAAGCAACGTTTATACATATATTTATACCCACGCAGTACATATGTTTATGTGATGATCATTTGTATTTGTTTTGTGTCTGGGTGTTAAATATAATGTGTGTTTAAGTATTATATTACCGTTCCGTGAGATACCGGCAGAATAGAATAGTACCTCCCACTGCACCAGGTGTCATTAGACGCGACAAAAATACCAGAACCGACAGACGGCGGTATATTCATCCGTAACAGTGCAGCTCAAATGTACAGGGTGGGGATGGGCAGTAGCGTCCCCGTCGCAATAGCTGCGCTCTGCGATTGCTAATACGCTTGCCCAGCGCGGCTTTTATAAGCAAAAAACCTCCTTTCTTGGAGAGGCTTATGTCTAACTGTGGACTTCCAATGGCTGGTATGATGAAGTATTATTATATTTGTAGTTTTTCTGTATCTGTTATCTACATACCACAAGTGTTTTAAATTACTAATTTTGGATTCTCCTAGTCAAATCAATTAATGATATTTGTGTAAATGTATCATTATTTTTATATTTATGCTATTTATACAATATCTGGCTAAGAAACTAACTCTGACTAATAAAGTCAGGTGGATTTCAGTTTATGACCTGTCCCTATCTAATCCTTAAATTAGAGTTTACAATATTTTACATTTGCATGGAAAACAATATGAAGCCAAGTGGCAATATGTACAGATAATATTTAATGAACAATAATAACAGATAATATTTAATACCTAATTATAATAATAATAATTAAATAACAGATAATTTAATAACCATATTAACGATAAATTACATATTTAAATAAATTGAGTTACAGAAACAGACAAATGTAGTGTTACATATTTACCAGGTTCAAAATTTTAGAAAGATATATTTTTAAATGTTCTGTTGTCCTAAATAAACAAACTGTGAACAAAAAACAATTAATAAAAAAACTCATTACACTGGGACCATTCAAAACAGACACGTTAGCAATAAAAATACAGGATACGTCAATAGCTACCCTAGAATCGAACCCGGGTCCGCGCCACCCGCCGCCCGCCGGCCGACGTTTGTAATTTATGACCGCCTGTCACTCACATATTACGCGGTAGGGTTGGCGATAAGCGGAGAAAGAAAAAGTATAAAATATCGCATCAAATAACCGCTGTTGGATATTATGCCTACTTAAGAGGTAAAAGGAAAAGAATAATAACCAGACATGCACGCACAAAACATCATCGAAACAATAAAAATGAGGGTAAATTATAGTAATAATAATCATAGATTCACACAACATATCATACATTGACTGACGCCGAGATTAGTCACCTAAATAAATTATGTTACAAACATCGCAATTAATAAATAAATATATATATAAATAATACTTACATAAATAATACTTAAATACATTTCACGCCCAGACGCAGAACAATCATAAGACTGGGAGGGATCTTAATACAGCTTATGTATGATATTTATTATATTTTTTATCAGAAGTAACCTCTCACATATTTCTACCAGTGCATACATGTGTTTATACACGTTTTTGCTGTGACGTTTCGGTACAGCAGTATAGTACCAGGTGTCGTAAGAGGCGACTAAGTTATTAGAACCGGCAGGTGGCGGTATATCCATCCGGAATCGTGTAGCTCAAATGCCCAGAGCGGCATCCCCGTCGCGCCAACACGCTTGCTCAGCGTCGCAATTATAGGTAAAACAGCCCTTTTCCCGTGGGGAGGCCTATATCCAGCAGTGGACTTCCAATGGCTGTTATGATGAAGACTATGATGATACATGTGTTCAGTTTTGAAGAGTGAGAGGGGCTGTGAAAATACTAGGTAATGTTCACTTAACAAGTTTGCGGCGCGCTAGTGATATCGTGACACAATGGCACGACCGTGTATTAGTTAGTTTTGTATTTTTTAGTATTTTCAGATCTTAGTCTTCCCTTCATATGCTGGAGAATAAGGTTCAGAACTAAAAAGGAGGGATTCTACCGCTACGGTTTGTGAAGCCAACTGTCACAATTAAAAAAATATTTTCTTCAAGTTTCGCGTGCCATCCCTACTCAGTTGTTTTCGTGTCGTGGTTTATTCAAGGGCTCCATCCACATGCGGTACTTCACTGATCCACGTACACACGCCTAGGATTATGATAGAGGAAGGGTTTTGTAAATAACACCACAGAAAGAGAGTGTACTTTTCTAGATCTCGGTTGCTGTGCGATATTACTAAGAAACATTCGAGTGTTGGTTAATATCTAAAGTCCCTATATTAATGCAAATCCATTCTTAATATTTTCTCTTGGTTTGGTTTCCATCTGTCAGTTGGTTTTTGGTTAACATGGGTTACTATTTTCAAAAGTGAGTTCTTATGGAACAACATAATTTTAATATTACAATATTAATATCGTAAATATTGGAATAATATCAATAACGATTAATCGAAATTACAAGTGGTATTTATCAATTTAATTATTATGTTAAGTTTAAAACATTTATTGTACACTAAAAACAATCAAACAATATAAAATACTCAGTAGAAAGTGCAATGTTATCGTGTAAAGCATTTTCTTCCAAATGTGTAGCATTAAATACTTCATATTTATTATGCAATACGTTGACTATTATGGAAATAAGCATTCATATTAGTAGGATGACGCAAATGTTAATGGACCTGTCTTATGCGCCAAAGGTCGTCCGTTCGATCCCCACCCAAGACAAATAGTTATATGATAATTGCTATATTACTTCTATGCCTGGGTGTTAAATATATATATTTTATGTAGTATATTTGTGATTTCTCTGTTATTTGATGTCTGTGGCTTATCACGGATTCAGGTCAACGTGAGATATTGTATGTCAGAGGTGTGTACGAGGTGCTCTCATTTCTCTAAGATATCTGTCATTCAAGTATTAAGTAAATAAAGCTATTTGCATACATACATCACGCCTGTTTCTCATCAGGGTTGGCAGAGGATATGGATTACCACTTGATACGATCTTGGCAAAACTTCTATTCTCTTTCGCTCTATATATTTGTGCAGTCATTCTACTTTCATCCACCCTTGCTACATATTTAAATTAGGTTTAAATAGACTACCTACAACACCTTCAGTAAGTTCCACTTTTACACATCCCGTGTCTCTCTCATGGCATCAATTAGCCCAACCTCGACACGAAAAGGGGTGCCACAACTAATAGAATAAAAATCGATCCTAAATTCAATTACGGACCCGGGCGGAATCACCCGAGAACCAATTGGACATTACCTTAGGACCCCGGGGCCGTAAACAGGCCGGTGTTCCAGAGCGGGTGAGGGGCCAATACTGTGGTATTACCCTACAAATAAGGTAGCCTTAAGGGATGAGAGGTAGCGATTACTGTTTTCTAGTACTGGTTGTAGTTTTGGTATAGTATATATTTTAGTAATTAAGGGCTTTAGAAGTTGAAGATTGTGTTTTGTATAGAGCAAATCTCGGACGTGAAGTACCGGCAGAGTAGAATAGTATCTGCTTGGCAGGTATAGTACCTACCAGGTGTCGTAAGAGGCAACTGAGGTACTAGAACCTAGAGACATTGACATCGCATGATGTAAATCTCATACAAAAGTCGTCTGCATCACCTACTGCCGAAATTCTACCGCAAATAGTAATAGTAGTGAAATAACTGGGTAATATGACATAATGACTGCAAGTTACAAAGCTGGCAACGTGCTTGTGATATCAGCAATAGACTGCGGAGACGCTTACTATCACGCGGATTGTATGTTTGTTTGTCGACCTGATCTAATAAAAAAGACGGTGGTATATACACTCGAACCTGCGTAGCGTCAATTTAGCAGGGCGAGTATGGCAATCAAGGATAAAATTCATTCTTTCTCGAGGTGACTATGTCCAGCAATGGTAGTTCTACGGCTGCAATGATGATGATGATGATGATGAGGGGTCACGGCATAGTTAAATAGTACCTTTACACTCGTCTCGTAAGAGTCGATACCGTGAGTGACAGATAGCGGTTCAACCACTTTAAGCAGGGTAGTCTAAATAAAACATAGCTAAAATCTCAAAGCTACTCTTCCAGTTTTCTTAAAGTGTCTCCTATTTTATATACGTATGTGAGAAGCCGATTAAATATGCTTTCAAAGTTTAAATTTTAGAATTATAACCATAACACCTGGTTGGGTAATATGCTTATTTTCGCGCACTTGCGCGTTACCCGCCTTAGAGAAGAGAATAGATTTTGTTCTTGAGAGTCCCTAAGTCATAAAGTGTTTGGAAATAGAGTTACTGGATCACCGTAATTTGTATAACTCATAACATCACAAAAATATTACTGCTGATCTGATGGATGAATAATTACTGGGTAATATAACCGGAAATATTTTTGACACTTTGTAGCGGTATATGTCTACTTCATTTTAGTTATCATATACCGCTTCCGCTTGTTGCTTGTTCTAGTTTCGATATCTACCAGTATCGATGGGTAATGTGTCGGCCGCGACCGGTTTACGATTGTGGCTTTTTTATGGTGTCATCTGTAATGTGTTCATTGTGTATTGGCCGTTCACATACACGTTATTTTAATCATTTTATTCAACTATAAAACATTAAAGGAAATCGCGTAAACTATTGATATTTCCAAATACCATATACCTAAGGTTTATGCAAATATCAATATTTTACACATTTTAATGGCATGACATAAAATAACAACAACATTGTCTATGTCATTAAGTTATTTTTTATATAAATGCATTTAGCGCACCTGCAACATTTTTTCTATTTCGTTTAACGGTTGACTGGGAGACAATTTGTAATTAAATACACCATTTGTACATTCTGTGTTCGAAGTTGTGTAAATGTTTGTTGTAAATAGATAAAAAATATAATAATCAATTCGACAGACATTGTTCCGTCATAACTACGATATATAAATTAATATTAATTTGAATTTATATTTGAATAATAAACGTAAAAAAGTCATCCTATCAAAATTCATTAGGTTACGGTTGAAAAATGTACATGATCATTAGGTTTCATATTATTAAAAAAACCTCCAGAAAACAAAAAAATAAAATCTCTCCAACTGTTTATGTGTGATGCCGGGACCAAGGGAAACAGAGATTAATTTATATATAGATATTATGTAAGTAAGTTATTAGACAACTCAAAGTAACACAGCGAGCAAATCATTTTACATGACTGAATCAGGAATACGGAAATCCGTTGACGTACCAAGGATCCAACAAGCCAGCGTCCAACATAGCACACAAGACTGATGGCCGATGGTGTCGTAAGGTTCTGGAATGGATACCATGCAATGGCAAACGCAATCTCAGACGTTTACTCATGATAAGACGACGATCTAATTGGCGGTCAAAAGAAGTCTCTTCACTGCTGTCTACGTTATTATGTACTCAATTTTTATTCTATAAAATAACTGCATAAATTTGCGTACATCAACGGGCCAATACTATTCAAACGCACTACACCAAACCCACACCTCTGATCCTCAAAACACAAGGTACATGAAACGTAATGTTTACGCCCGGATTTGCCCGCGTTGTTTGCGACAAGCTCGCAGCATGACACGTGGATGTAAGTGTTATATTTTTTATAACTCCATCTTGTAAGACATTCGGGGATCACCTTTGTATTAGGTACTCTAAAATACGTATAGAAATGTGGTAGTATTATTGTATGTTATAAATAAATAGAATAAAACAAATTAAATGTCCTACTATCCGTGTGTTTTGAAAAGACACAACCATTCATACGGTTATTAGAAAAGCTTGGAAAGATAAACGAAGAAGTGCCTTAAAACTTATAATTTTCGTTATTTTAAGATGCGTCTATTTTGTATTGTTCATCGTTATCTTTAGAATTGATCACCGATTTGTGTAATACTAATAATCACAATACTAATAATCCAATAATTTAAAACTTGTTTCCAGGCCGTCGAAATCTTTTAATTGGGAATACAGGTCCACGTGATGGTAAGAGACCCTGAAGTCCACGCGGGTCTATCTTTCGTAAAGATAGCATTAACGCGTCAATATTATGCCTAAGTTGCTTTCCGCTCACAACTTTGTCTAAAAGGACTTATGGCATCCCTAAGGAATACTCGTTAGTCCTAGAAAAAAAAATATGTCGCTCTCTGACAGATGAACTGTTAAAAAAGTCGTGCCGATTCCATTGAGAAAAATAAAAAAAGACAGGCCTTTTCAACAGAAACATGAATAAAATGGGCCCTGTGTGTTATTTCAGGTCATCAATAATCACTGTGCCAAGTTTCATCCAAACGTATTCATACTTTGACGTACACAAACCGAAGCAATAACACTGTTGCTCGGTGGTATAAATAGATTAAATTATGCATGGATCTACTGTAAGAGGTTTACCTCAACTCGTCAAAACAGCAAAATATCAAAACTACAATTCTCCGTTACAATCAGCACGTCACAACAAACCATCCCCCTGCCTCCTCGGCTGCTCGCGGTGAGATCACAAATCTATCGCGCTCAGTCACGCTCTAATTGCGCGGGACGCGACGACAACAGGCTGGCGTTATTCCAGACAGAACCATTCGCTTTATAACTTTTAGTGCATATCAGGCGTGCACAGGCTGCTGCCGTATTTAGGAGGTTAAAGCATTTGGTTGCAGTATAAACTATCAAATGAGCAAAGAACTGATGTAGACATTATTTAAATTAGTAATGTACATAGTAAGTATGAGTTTATAATGTAAATTTAATAGAAATATAAGTTGTATTTTAATTTAGGTGTCTTTTGGTATATTGTATACTTTTTCACCTGATGTAGTAAAATTGCAATAGAATTGAATTGCTTTAACCACTAGCTTTAGGACTAGTTTGTTAGCACTGGCCCTGGTAAGGGTTTCATTACCGCCAACTACAACATAGGTGGTGGTGGAAAATTTATCACCACCAGTTGTTCTTGTAAATTTCTTTCCGATGGTTCTCGTAATGAACCTGCAGTAAACTTAGTCTCAAGACTGCCGGCAGACAAGTTTAGGGTGAGCCTAGTTAAATTATCTGTGTGAGATGACTTATGATCCTTTCAAACATCAGGGTCGTCGTATTACCTATAATTATGCATATAATCAGTACTTTATTGAAAATATTAATAACTTTGAGAGGTTTTATGCATAGAAAAAGATGGATAATATATAAGATAGTATTTACTAAAAATATCCCGCCTGCCATCTGAGACAAGTAGATTTTTTCTAGTAATTATCATTCGGAAGAATTAATGTTATTTTTATTATTATTTGGTTGCCGATTTAAAAATGCTTTCTATTTGCTTATTTTAATAAAGTATATTTGACTCTGACTTAGAAAATGGTTAAAGAAACAAGAATTTATGATGTAATTTTTATTTATGTGTTGTTTCACAATAAACATACTTAATAGAATGATATAAATTATTATTATAGGGATTCAAAGAATGTAAATATGTAATGTGTTCTGGCTATCAGGTTGTTTGGTTTTTTTTTAACCTTGCACAAATAGAATCCCTTACGTTGTGGCTTTCGCATACGCTATTAAGGTCACTTAGCTCTCACAATTTAATAATTTTATTTAATAAACAAAATTTATTGTAAAGAGTATCTTGCGCATTCAACACAAAATGTGATTGGTTATACCTTAATCATAAGCAAACTTACGGCGGGGAAGTGGCAATAGATATTACGTAAAAATAATGTGTATAGTCGGTCGTGATAATATATCGCTGGTTGGTTGATTCTGCATAGAACCGTCCCAGCAAAGCATCGCGAAACGTTTCAAGCTTTTAAATTCCATTTAACGTGAACAACGCGGCGTGTGGAATATAAATATATTCTGAGACACGGCGGTTTGGTATTAATATTTGTGTTACTGGATATGTATTGATGTTTTTGGGTCTATAGAAAAACTGACTTTTCGATGTACAATCATCATCGTCACATTAGCCGCTGGACGTCCACTGCTGGATATAGGCGTCCCAAAGAGGTTTGATTATTTGTGAATCTATGATTTTAAAAGCAGTTACAAGTAGTATTTTTAGCAGTCATCACGTAAATATTGGGTATATTACGAAAGTGACATAAAATAATACAGTTAATGTGCCATTGGTAGCAGTAGACCTCGAAAGACATCATCAATCATTCAAGCAGTTGCAGGCTGTATATACTTTATACTACTTTGAAACCCCCTTTTACCGCCTTAAGAAATGATTTTAAAATTATATTTCACACATGCTGCATAACTTACAATAAAAACCTACATAGTAAATTTTATTTAAATAACTTTAAAAAAGATAAAGTTTCATACTAACTTCGCACCCTCGTTTTACCCCGTTAGGGGATGAATTTTCAACAATCGTTTCTAGTGCTCCGCTACGCTACAAAAGAAACGCCAGTTCAAAATTTTAAGTTTCTCATCCTTATAGTTTATGCCCTATGTTGACATGTCAGTCAGTCAGCCTTT
>JACJUM010003212.1:7136298-7178791 GCA_020976665.1 Heortia vitessoides | reverse complement strand
TGTTTGGGGATTGCTTAATATTCAACGGAAGCTCGTTCCAGAGTCGTATAGCTGTCACTGTAAAAGAGTTTGTCAAAAAACTAGAGTGATGAGAAGGAGTTAAGAGCGAGAGAGTATTAGAAGAACGGAGATTACGTTCGTGAAAGGAAGATAGAAATTGGAAGTTTAATGATAGAATTTAGCTAGTTCATTTATATCGAATTGTCTCGGTGGGATGTAGACTTGAATTAATGTAGGTAAATAAGTATATTTTGACTCGTTGGGGTGTATTTTATTTTCTATACAGAATATAATAAATAATGAGTATAGTAAAGTGTGGATATGTCTTATAAATAAAACCGTTGTAGTACAATACGCAAATCTTGGATATCCGTCTTGTGCCTGTAGGGTGAAACGCACAATCATCGAGAACACTTATCAAATGTTATTTAAAAATTTAATCTCTATTAATAAAAGCGAAAAGTTCCGCACTTATCACGAAATCTCAGACACTACAGGCGCTAGGAGTTTAAAATTTTGCATGGAGTTTCCTTTTAGAACATGGGTGCTCATTGAGACGGATCTTCCAAAATGTAACCCCGAAGGGAATAAAAAGAAATGTTTGTATGAGATGTCAAAAATTTATTTGTGAGGTATTTAATTTTTTTTTATTATTATACTTTGACGGACGCGATTGCGCAGATGGTAGTAAATCTATCTGGTGCGCCAAGGCGGTCGATTCCCACCCAGGGCAAATAATAATATTATGATGACGTTTGTGTTTGTTCTGTGCCTGGGTTTTAAATATATGTATACAAGTAGTATAATGGTGATTTCTATGTTGTCTAGCGTCCGTAACTTAAGTGTTTTAAGCAACTTACCACTTCGTCAGGTCAGTGTATGAGATCTTGTCAGAATTGAATTATTAAATTTCTGAACTACAATTACAAAGGAATGAAATAAAAGGTGTAAGTTTGCTTGATTTTACATGAGGTAGACAGTAAGTAGGTAGGTAGATTGTCTGCACTGGCACCTCACTGCCACCCATATCTTCTATCTACCACCTAGTAGAAGTGTTCGCAATGCTGTGCTCCGATTTAAAAGGTGAGAGAGGCGGCGAAATAACTGGGTTTTGTGACATAAAATCTTCAAGTGAACTCAAAAGTTTGGCAACGTACTAGTGATATTCTAGTGATGATACAAGCGTTTGAGGGCTGCTTGGACGCCTATTATCTTGCGAACTATGCTTGATTGTAGATCAGGTCTCATAAAAAACACCAGCTGTTGAAAGTCCACTGCTGGACATAGGCCTCTCCAAGGAAGGAGGTTTTTGCCCATAATTGCCAAGCTGGTCCAGCGTGTTGGCAATCGTAGAGTGCCGCTATTGCGACGGGGATGGTGCTGCCCAGACCCACCCTGTGCATTTTTGTTGCATTGTTCCCGGATGGATATACTGTCATCTGCCGGTTACGGTAGGTACCAGACCTTAGTCGCCTCTTACGACGCCTGGTGCAGTTGGAGGTACTATTCTTCTCCGCCGGTACGTCATGGCCTATTCTGATATGCTAATTCTCTTAAAATGATTTTAACCACCGTTTATTTTTGATGGGCACGTAGGCCAATTTGGCAGTGTCCCTGTTTTATTCACCAAGGGTCGTTCGTGGGTTCGATCCATACTGAGAGCAGACATTATGATGAGAGAGAGATTTGTGTTAGTTCCTTTTCAAAGTGTTAAATAACTATTTGAGTTGTATATTTAAATTATCTGAAGTCTCAATCGAAGCAACACAAGTGCTTTGATTGTGTTATCTTTATGTTATTTTTTGAGATGTTGTGTAAATTTATTATTTATTTAATGATTTCAGGATTTCAATTTTTTCTTGAAATCTTAATATGTATAAATCTCCTGTCACGATGTTTGTCCTCGATGGACTTCTAAACTACTGAACCGATTAGGTTAAATTTTCAACCCATATGAAGTTTGCTACAACTTGAGAGATAGGATAGTTTATATCTTAATATATAGTCGAAATTTCGTTTAATTGCCAATTATTTGTCTATAATTAATTGACAGTTACAATTATCAGTTAAAACCAAAAGATTCTAACAGATGCCGACACTTTCCAACTGGATTGTGTTAGTACTAGAATTAGCCACCATATTTTTTTACAAATACCATCTATGTAAAAAGCACCGTTCCTCTTAAATTGTATACTTCAATGTAATATAACAATAACTTTAGCTACAGCAACGCGTGGCCGGGTCTGCTAGTATGTATATAAAATAAAAGTAATTGCCAGTTGAAATTTATAGAAGAACAGTCCAAAAATTCAAGGGATTTATACTAAAAGTAGAAAGTTCACTGTCAGCCTTGTGCCTCACTAAGAAAGGGTTTTGAAAGACTTTTGTCCATAATTGCCGCGTTGGGCAGGTGTGGTCGCAGTCGGAGCGAATAGCTATGCGACGGGGATGCTGCTGCCCATTCATACTCTCTTGTATTTGAGATGTGCTGTTTCAGATGGATATACCGCCATCTGTCAGTTCCGGCACCTCAGTCGCCTCTTACGACACCTGGTATAGAGGGTACTACTATCCTATTACGCAGGTAGTTCACGGCACATTTTTGTGATTTTTCATCTTTCATATATTTATTTATTATTAACAGCCGTATTTACTTTCGTATGAGCTTATAAAACTGTGTATGTACTGTTTAATTACTTTTTAATTTAAATATCTAATTATAAAGCAAGTGGCGACAGTAGCACCGCTTACCCCATAATAATGAGATTCCAATGTAAACATCTGTCCGCGATTGGATTAAGATATTATTCCGGCTGGTGGCCGGCGTTGCGCGTTTACCCCACGCCGGCGGAATCACAATGCGCCTTGTTTGTGCGCTCTAAGAAATTAATAACGCTTGCATTTGACGACGCCGCCTTGTTGAACACGGCGCCGTTTCTCTTTAAATGTTAAATACTTTACATCATTCAATTAAAATTATATTTATTTAACCATAAGAATACTATAAAGAGAAAAATACTATAAAACGATTTTCAAAATATTTAGGACCGATTTTGAAAATACTATCACTTGTTGAACTACTACATTCTTCTGAAGTAATAAATGCTATGCTAAATATTAGATATCCTAAATTGAAATATGTAATTGTAACCAACAAACTCAAAAACCAAGGGACCAAAGACTTAAATGATTAAAATGATCATTCTGTCTGTCTGGCCAGGTGCTATGCTTTCATGGCGGACTGCCAACAGCATCCCCGTTGCTACGCTATGCTCTACCATTACAACCCCCAAAAATTACTAATCACTCGAAAATTATTTAGATTTTATGGCTTTTATGCTATATGATGTATCAAATTTTACTTTAGCATTGTCATCATCATAGTCGCACCCATATGACGAATACTGCTGTATGCGGTCTACATCTAGCGAATTTAGATCTCTAATAACATTGTAGGAAGACATCATACGCGTCATTTACGGTAAATAAAATTATATTTAATATATGAAGAGTGCTCTTAATCTCTTTGCGCGATTGAATCAGGAATGAAAAGATAGTCCCACCGGACTATCTTTATAGCAAGTTGAAGGTCCGCTGGATCAGAAGTGGGCAGAGTTGTTAGTTCGTAGAACCGGTGGCCGATGGAATCGAAAGGTTCTGGAATGGACTGGAAAGTGCAGCGTAAGACATCCACTTACAAGCTCAACTCCTATATCCTCAGGTCCTATTGGAGATCACTTGGGGAGGTCTATGTTCAGCAATGGACGTCACACGGCTGTTATAATAATAAAGTTGGTTGCGTTATAATATGTAGAAAATAATAATAAAATGAAAATGTCATTTACTATGGGCATCATTACCGTACAAAGAAATTGTGCTAATACCCTATGACAGAAACAACGAGCGAGAGATCCGTTTCCGAACGATAGTAACATAGTTTTGTTAAATTGTACCGCTTAAAGAAATCAGACACGACACATCGACACATGGTGAAGAAAAGAAAAAGATGAAACAGCATTGAGCATGCGATATCTCATACGTTACCTGACTCCAAGGTTACGGATATCAGACTACTGGGGAATTACAATTATATTATTTAGATTTATATGAATAACACCCAGATTCAGAGCAAATACAAATATTCATCATATAAATATTTGCCAGAGCAAATAGCTCCCGGGGATTAGGGTTGAATCTACGACCTTTGGTGCACTAGATAGGATTACTACCATCTGACCGATCGGGTCCGTCAATGTATGCAACTACTTTTAAAAATTTTAATCTGGGGTAGACCCGATATTTCAAACCCAGACACGGAACAAACACAAATATTTACCATATAAATATTTGTCCTCGGTGGAGATCGAATCCTTTGATGCAATTGATAGTACCGAATCCGGACACCCAGCTGCTCGTTCAATCATGAAGGGCGAAAAATGTAGTGAAACCTGGCCAAATATCTTTTTATTAGACCATGTCGACAAACAAAGCCTGTAGCCTATAGACGCTCGTAATATCACAAGAATTTCACTAGCGTGTTGCCAATTTTGTGACTTAAAGATATTATGTCACATTAGCCAGTAATTTCACGCCACTCTGTCCCTTTAAACCGGAATACAGTAATGCGAACGCTGCTATTTGGCGGTAGAAATAGGTGAGATTGATGTACCAAGCAGACGGCCTTTGCATATGTTTACCTCAAGTATGTTTATTGAAAATAAAAAAAAAGTTCTATAAAACAGTTGTGCCATGAGGTACCAGCAGAATAGAATAGTACCCCCCACTGCACCAGGTGTCGTCAGAGGCGAATATCCATCCGAAGTAGTGCAGTTCAAATGCACAGGGCGGAAATGGGCAGCAGCATCCCCATCGCGATAGCTGCTCTCTGCGATTTCCAATATGCTTGCCCAGTGTGGCAATTAAATATTTCGTTATTTTTTCTAAAATTATTTGTATTTTTTTCATAGCGGTAATTTTGTACTTGGTAGGTAACCCACGGCAAGTTTATTTAATTCTGTTAAATTTTTGAAATATTCTTTTTTCTTAATATTACTTTAATAAATTATTATCAATAATTTGTTTTTAAATGTTTTTAATATGCATGCACACATATATACAGAAGCCATGTAGCTAATGATATTAATTAAGATAGATAATAATTGTTTTTTTTTAGTTTATCAATTCAATCCCACATCTGCGATATATTACATTACATAGTGCTTTTTAATTTCCATTCATAATTACTAATACCTATATTTTGTGTTTTGGTATTTATAACTGACAAAATGACTACGATTTCTAATGAGGCAAAATGATTTTGTAAACTGCTAGCGACATCTAGCATTGAGTAGAAGTATTTAGAAAATAGAAATGATTTTATATTTCATTTATAAAATAAATAAACAATAATCAATAAACGTGACTGCTATGCAATTCTTCAATATTTGTTATAGACTAGATTACAAAATACTATCTTTCATGTATAATTTACTCGTTCTCTTTAAGATGCTTTCTTATTCTTATAGCGACATCTAGTGTTCACATATAAACTAATTGGTTAATACTGTGGATAACACACTTTCAAATTGTTATGCTGTTAATATTAGTAGCAACTTAGTATTTTTTGGATAGATGGCGCAAAATATATCAACTGTTTAATTGGAGAGCTTCACGTTAAATCAGGTCCTGCGGGACCTCTTTCTTTCTCTGTATCTACTTGTTTTGTTTAACTTTTCAATCTTGTTCAACGTTTCGGTCACATTTATTTTATTTTAGCAGATATATTTAGCAGAATTAAGTAAGTTACACGAAAAATGGTACAAAAAAGTAGTTATGCGCACTATGGATGAAAAAATATCTCAGCTAATTTACATGAAATGATGAATGAAAAATGAAAAATGATACATCTTCCATGTATATATTTCATCACATCAGCCATCGGAAGGCCTCCACTGTTGGACATAAGCCTCTCCAAGAAAGAAGAGAATTTTACGAGCCCGATAGTGCAGATGGTAGTGATCCTCTCTTACGTCAAAGGTCGATCTCCACCCAGGACAAATATAAATATGATGATATTTAAGTTTGTTCTGAGTCTGGGTGTTAAATACATAAATTTAAGTAGTATATTCGTGATTCCTCCGTTGTCTGATTTCCGAAATAAAAGTGCTTTAAGCGACTTATATATAGTGGAATAATAATCAAAGTATATGATATCGACATTTATGTATTTATTATTTATTAATTTGACCATAATTGCGTAGCTTTGCGACGGGGATGCTGTTACCCATCCCCGCCCTGTGCATTTGAGCTACACTGAAACGGATTGATATACCTCGATATAGTCGCCTTTTATGACACCTGGTATAGAGGTACTATTGTTCTACTCTGCCGGTAGCACACGGTGAATATATATTTATAAAATTTCATCAATATTCAAATCTAAAATTTTCCGACGCATACTTGTAATATCTTTATTAACAGTGTTTCAAACATCACACAGATACAGTAATAATCAAGACTTAATTAACAAACGATAATCGGCTATCATTTCGAAGAAATCGAAGCAGAGGTGTAAAATGTAGAAGTCATATTTCTTCAAAAATCAGTCCGTGCGTAGATAAGGTGTAAAAAATTGTTTAATAGTGTTTAGACGACTCAGACAAAGCGAAGGAACTTTACTTCGCAGTAATCATGTCAACTGTCAGACGTCGATTGTCGGACATAGGACTCGCCAAGGCACTTAGTGGATCCATTTGCCCTTAATAAAAATAAGTATGTAGCCTCGATTAGGAGATGCTGCTGCCTATCACAGTTGTTGCATTTGATGTCGGTTTCATCTCTTACATTATCACTATCAAGTATATCCCATACTATATACTTTACCTACTACCACTACTCTCCAGAGAACAGATAGCAGACGAAAACCTTAGATCATGCTGACATGGCTCGTGACGCTATCTCTGTGACCTAACAATAATTCAGATTAGACTGCTATTACGCCCTGTTGACATTAACACCAACATAAAACAATCGTTAGAAACAGATATAAGAAATATGTACAATATTCCTACATATTGGCCAGTTACGGATTAATTTATTTGATAACATTTACATACATACAACATCTCATACATTGACCCCGAGGTAAGTCGCTTAAAGCAATTAAGGGCATTATACAACAGAGGTATCGCAGATACAAAACCTAAATACGCATGTCCTGGGTGGGGATAGAACCCTCTACCCTTGGCGCTTAAGATAGGATCTGTGCCATGGGGCACGTGGTCTTAAAACCTAGTAGCATAAGATACAAGAAAAGTTCAGAACGACGAAGATGGAAACCACACTATTGTTACAAGAAATTGTATCTATTACCAATTGCTGCAGTCATTAAAAAAATATGATGCCACGCAATAGATGCACATAAAAAAGTATATAATATTGCGTAGTCTTTGTAAATGGATAAAGCCAAAATTGCAAATGAGAATAGAAAACACGAACAAGGTATGCAATTCGTGGATGATTAATGATAGATAATGATTTTATCTATGGACTTTATCAATGTAAAAATTACGCGTAAAATGAACAGAGAAAGATTGTCAACAATGAAAAGGACAAAAATTGAAAGTGCGTGGATTTTAGCTATAGAACAAAATGAATCAATTCAAATTATAAAAATAGAGACAATAGAAGTAATCGATAGAATTTTTGGTATAAATAATTTGCGAATGATTAATGATATGGTAGATAATAATTCTATCAGTTATCTTTATCAAATGCCTGATGATCAGTTCGTACAAGTTTTTTAAGTATTAAACGATATAGTTGACTGATAAGTTATTCAGTCATAGCGCAGATGAATACAATGTATTTAACACCCAGACATAAAACTTAACACAAATATTCATCACATAATTGCTAATCCTTGGCGCACAAGATAGAGTCACTACCATCTGCGCTATCGGACCTGTCAAATAAAATTATTTCTATTAAAAACTGACGTTTTCGTTATATATTTCATATTTGTTATGAGTGTTAAACATATATAAGTAATATATTTGTAATTCCTCTTTTCTCTAATGTCCGTCACACGCGTACAAACTACTTACCTTGGATTCAGGTAAATTTATGAGATGTGTGAAAAACCAAATATATATATATGTCTTTTTTTACATGTTCTTTTTACATTTTTTGGTTGTACGTTGAAATAGCCTGATGACAGTGCGTATTTTAAAGTTCTGCTAAATCTGAGCTCCTCGGTTTCTACCGCGATCTGTCGTTCGGTTCTCAACTGCGTGTAGACGGAAGTACTACGCTATAATACTAATCCGTTGGTACCCATAGAGTGTTACAGGTAAACAGCATATGCTAGACCCCGATGGATATACACTAACTTAATTAAATACCTCCTTAAAAGAGGTCTGATATGTTCTTCTTCCAACTAATGCTCGTGTTATAGAATGGTTGCTAGGAATGTATGTCAGCAATGCAAACCAGTTCATTATGTTTTTTGCTATAAAAAGGTATGTAAATCTGAGGTATCAGATAAGCGGAATAGCACCTACTGTACCAGTTGTCATGAAAATCCATTGAGGCACTGAAATAAAACAGCTTATTTGCAACTAGGCAGTGTTGAGCAGCATCATTCCATTCATAAATTTATGTTCTATGTTTGCCACTTAACACAGTTAAGGGTAAAGTTCTCCTTTTCTTAGGAAGGTAATCCAATAGTTGCCATACTACGGCTGCTATAATGATAATGATGTGAAGGATCAATTTTGAGTATATAATTGAGCATTGAACAGTGATGTTAAGCCCACCAAAGAGGTACAAAATTATCAAAAAGAATGGGATCGAATAGAATATAAAAAATTTAATCTGTAGCAATGTTGATTGTTGAATTTAGAAATTGAAATTTTGAATTGTAAACATTTCGTGGAACTGGGAAAGGGAAGCAAAATATAATGAATCTATAAAATGGGCATTGGAAGTAGAAATATTACAGTCTTATAACGGGTTTGATGTCGCAGGTTCTTTTATATTGTGCTGGATCCCCACCCAAGGCAAATAGTTATAAGATGATTATTTATGTCAGTTCTGTGTCTGGACGCAAAACATGTATTCTTCTTCTAAAATTTTACTTTCTATCGTACTGATTATTTTGATTTGAAATATCTCTTGTTTGATTGAAAATTCCAAATTTAAATGTATAAACTCATTTAGCTGTTTTTACATTTGAGTTTTAAAATAATTCATTCATTTGTTATTTTCATCATATTTTTTTTGTTTGGCGTTACTTATGGATGGAAAACCTCAAATATCGGTATATTTACGAATACGTGTTCTACCAGTGCTACAGAAACAGCTTGAAGGATTAATGATGTGCACGACGCTGGTGTCGCAAAATAAATCACGGTACGTTTTTGTTTCCAACGTTTTCGTTCCGGAGATTTCGACCTTCAGAAACAATTCTGTAGATGGCCGCAGACCGAAGTTGAAAATGAAGAATTAAAGGCTGTTGTAGAAGCGGATCCATTACAAAGCACTTAAGATATAGCTGCTGGCTTTACGGTACATGACTTAATTTACAAGACATTGTATTAATCCACTTGTAGCAAATCGGGAAGGTAAAAACATTCGAATAATGGGTGCATATAATTTGAGTGAATTTAACTTGCAAACACGCGTTGATTCCTGAGTTACTTTGCTCAATCGACAAAAAAATGAAGAGATTTTAAATCGAATCATCACTTGTGATGAAAAGTGGATACTGTACAATAATAGGAAGCGCGCGTCGCGATGGCTGAGCCCGGGAGAACCAGCCAAATCCTACCCTAAACGAAAATTGATTCAGAAAAACCTGTGCGTGTTTCGTAAAATAGCGCTAGTAAGGTTCACTACGGATTCCTAAAATTTCACCGAACGATTACAGCAGATATCTATCTATTGTCAGCAAGTACTAACCATGAAGGATGAACTGGCTGGGAACAACCGAGATTGGTCAATCGCTCTAGGCCACTGCTGTTTCACGACAACGCAAGACCACACACTGCACAACAAACATCTACTCAGATAGATGAGCTACAATTGGAATGTTTGTGACATTCACCGTATTCCCACGACTTTGTTCCAACAGATTACCATTTAACCTGGAATTTGGACTTCCTGCAAGGTAAAAATTCAACACCTATGAGGCAGTCCAGACCGCCTTCAAAAAGTTTATTGATTTTCGCACTATCATACGAGTTATATTTAAATCGAATGCTACTTCAGAAAAGTAAATGCGGCCGTTAAGTTTTGTCAAATTTTATATATTCTCGAACTCCTTTTATTCCTCATTTATTGTTTACTTTCTTTACAATAAGAAACAAGAAACTTGTTTTTCCGTCACTCATTCCTTCACCAATTTATTGCTTCAATAATTATGGTAGTCAATTTTAGATATGAAAAAAAGCATTTGTGGGGTGAAACTAAATAACAGGATAACGAATGGATAGGTTCTGTCCCTACCTATGACAAACATTCTATGTTGAATATATGTTTGCAGACTGAACAAAAAGAGAGTTTAGGTGTTCAATATGTAGTTTACTATTATATTTTTGAGTCCTCAAACTTATTTCGGAGTCAGGTCAATGTGTGTGAAAAGAATGAAATACGAGTAACACTAAGATTAAGTGCAAAATCAAGTGCTGCAGCCATTGGTGGGCTGCGGCAATTGCCGCGCTGGGCCAGTGTGTTAGCAATCACAGAGCGCAGCTTTCGCGACGGAAATGCTGCATACATTCCATCGAGACAGTTACAGACTAGATTCCTCAGTATGTAGATCGGAGAAGCTTCATGTACAAAAGAGGACATTCTGGTATTAATATAATGATCTTACCGATAAAAAAACGTATATCGACATTCGGCCCCCTTGTGAGAACCGCCAATATGATTGATGAGGTATTAATTACATTTCACTATCCGTATTAGGTACTTATAGTGTCTGTGTATAATGTTAAAATAAATAATTGAATATACTTAATAATATGATAAACGCGAAAGTTTGTGAGTATGAATGTATGTTAGTTAACCTATCACGCCCAAACAGAATAACAGATCTGGATGAAATTTATCATAAATATTATTGATAGCCCGCGATAACACATAAGTTACTTTTTATCCCGATAACATATTCCTGTGGGTGGTTTTATATTTTTCTCTCGGAGTCAGTACGACTATATGATCCGTTAAACTGACAAAGGGAAGCGATGTAAAACTCTTCTCTGAATTAAAAGTGTTCCTTAAGGATGCAATAAAGGTCTTGCCATCAAAATCATCATTAATCATAAAGTCCCGTGCCAGGTATTTGCAGGTTTCAGTCACAGCTTGCTAACATATGTTTCGCTAAAAATATCTAATGTTTTAATGACAAATACTTATGGGATGATACATGTGTTTGTTCTACGTCTGGATATTGAATATATGTATTTAAATAATATATTTGTGTTTCCTGTCTGATGTCCGTAACACAAATGCTTTAAGCGACTTACCTCGGTGTCAGTTCAAAATATTAGATCTTGTGTGAAAAACAATAAAACCCGCATGGCAGTTTGTGGCGAACCGCTGATGAGTAACGACACTGCGGATCAGAGTTCCCCCGAAAGTCGGTCAGGTCCTCACTCTTACCTGCTCACCTGCACCGGGTGGCACGTTCTTGGTATTTCTGTCCTGGCCCTTCTTTAATACCTCATTCTCATCTCTCTCATCGTTTTCACCTCATCGATCTCTAACCACACTATCTGTTTAATCTAATTTAACTATTTAGTCACTCAATAGTATAGTAGAAGACATAAAAGTAATAAATCACGCAACCTTTTATACAATGACCAGACACAAAACAAACACAAATATTAATTTTTTTAATTAATTAAAATTTATTAAAATTATATAAATATTTTTCCTGGGTGAGGATGGAACCAGAGGCCTTCAGCGCAAAAGATTGAAAAAATGCTTGCCTGATAGCGCATTCGGTCACAACCAATGAGACATTTTTACATTTTGTACAGCGCGGTAAAAATTCCTTGTGCAATATTCGACCTAGTTTCACGTTAAAAGTCCTCGAGGATTTGCATTTGATGAGATATACAGAAATTCCCCGATATTATTTTTCCATCAACAACAGTTATCACGTACGCATCATATCTTCAATTTTTATATCAAATTCAAAGATAATATGATTAAAGAGTTCATGGTGGTACACCAATTTTATTTAAGAAATCTTCATTTTGTTTTTAGTTTTAAAAATTATATTATGACTTGGGCACAATAAATTTGTAAAGAAGTCATGGTGTTGTAATCTTAAAAATAACATAAAAAAATAAATAACATAAAAATAAAATTGAAACATTTGTTTATAATTCCAAGCCGAATTTATTTTATTAAATTCAATAAAAGTATATAAGTATATAAATTCTTAAATAAAAAAAAAAATTGCCGTTGGACGTCTACTTTTGGACATTGGCATCAGGAATTTTTGCTCCTATGTGCCAGGCTGTGCAGGCGTGGTGACAATCACAGAGTGTAGTTTCGCAAATGTGTACCATCCTTGTCCTGTGTATTTGAGTTACGCTTTATCGAATGGATATACCGCTATCTGTCGGCTCTGTTACCTCAGTTGCTCAGTCTAATTACACCTGGCACAGAGGGTACTATTCTACTCTGCTCCACCATAATTCAGCATATTTTGCATAAAACGCTTTCATCATTTTAATAGACAATTGATGTTTATTTTATTTATGTATGTGTGCCATTTAAACAGTATCTTGTGTAATTGATTGTATCAATGTATGCACTTCATTTCCTTATTAACTTTAACTGTGTCTATAAATGTAAATTTATAATTCATCCGTTCCCAATATATTAAAAAGGCGTATCTTCATAAAATAGATTAGAAGACTAACTGCATACACGTTACACTAATTTGAAATTTCCGAATCGCGCTGGTCGCAGGCCGTATTCAACAGGTCCTATTGGAAATCTCTTGGGATGTCCAGCAGAGGTCGTCCTATACCTGATATGATGAAGATGATGAATGGATAAAGCTCTTGAGATAAAAACTTCAAGTGGTAGTCTCGCGAAGCGATCGAGAATACTCAAGCATATATTTGTGCAATAATGATAGACTAACTATTCCGGTGGCTAAAGTACCAACACTTCCATCGCGGAATAATGCTTTATGATTGCCACATTTTTTTTTTTTGAAGAGCCTAATGCTGGACTTCTTGTACGCCTGTTCAGTGCCACCGGAGGATGGGGCGAGTTCGCTAATGAGCGACTCTGTGTCCTATTTTAGGTACGGTATCCCTAGCAAGGCTTGCGGGTTCATATATTTTACACTCAGATACAGAACAGATACAAATACCATCATATAAATATTTGTCATGGGAGGTGAGTTAACAACTCTGGAGCGCAAGGCCCAAATTATGGGCAAATACCTAATTTTGGACACCGGTTAAATTACATTTGTTTCGTTATTCTTGGAGTAGATCTAAATTAGTTTTTGCCAATATAGGTGTCATTCACAAATCACTGCCAAATGGAAACGTTTGTAATTAATTCTAATATGATTCGAATAGTCTCAATATCATAAAGATAGCAAAGATATAGTTTATTGCGTAAAACTGACATACAATGTTTATCTACTAGTACGCACTTTACAAAAATATTGATGACTAAATTAAGCAAGAACATAAACATAGAAAGATAAATGGATTTTTGAGATAATGCTAACAGAAGAACTAACCTTTAAAGCGCATTTTCGTCAGTTTGCACAAAACCTATACTTTAAATATATGTATTAATGCCCTGCTTCCTTCGGAAAGAGCTAAACAAGCTATTCTTAAAGTAATGTTTTGTAAGCCGAGCCGATAGTACAGAGATTCTTTACCAGGAATGGTCTGTACTCTCAGTCAGACAACTTTTTGTAATGAAACGTGTAATGCGCAATCACGAAAACTTACCCTATATGCTTACGACATGTGATTAAACCCATCTGTTTGCCAAATCGTTCTCCATAGAACATCTTTGGCGAAGCGGCATCACTTCTTCATTAGCTTTTACTTATAGAACGCTGTCTATAAAACTCAAAATACCCTTTACTGTTTCATAAATGCAAAGAAAAACGTAGGAACTGGCTGACACTTTATTAGCAAACTGAAGACATTCTGTGCGTTTAGACATCTCTTTTCCATTACATATACATACCGATTGGGAAAACCGCAGTTTTTTTGTTTGTCAATATTTATGCTGTATATTTGAGGGTTATACCCTATAATTGCCACGCTGGGCAGGCGTGGTGGCAATCGCAGGGTGCGACTTTGCGACGTGGATGCTGCTGCAGATCTTCGCCCTTTGTATTTGAGTCACGCTTGTAGGATGGGTATACCGCCATCTGTCGGTTCCGGTACACTAGTCGCCTCTTACGACACCGGGCACAAAGGGGGATACTATTCTATTCTGCCGGTACCCCACAGCTTATTGTATACCGCAGGCCAGATACAACCGGTCCTATTGGAGATTACTTAGAAAGGCCTACGAGGGAAGCAATGCAGGCAGCTACAACTAGTTCAATACTAGCACAGCTGCCAACGATCACTTCTTACATGATTATATTTTTTATGTATTGATTATGTATGGATTATGGAAAACATATTATTATTATTACCTGATACATTCTCGTGAATCATTCAGTACCTTAGTAAAAACTTTATTAATAGAATGTAAGAGTTTATTGCGGTGATAGATGTAGATACCAAGTCCATGATGACATGGTCGACTGTTTCTTCGTTCCTTCCGCAGACTGTAGTATCGAAGAGACAGAGTGAACAAGTTTTTTTTTTACTTAGTAGGTATGCCATTCATGTACATTCCCACCAGAAGCCGCAGTGATCTCTTCAGCCTTATCAGTTATAATTATCATCACCACAATGTGTATTGTGTCACATTGAAATAAAAACACAATAAGGCACAGAAAAGTATTGGGTTGCGGTAATTTGTTCTCAAATCTCAAACCTAGCTATGTACACATCTCCCGTGGAGAGAACACGAGTATCTACGAGTTTAAGACATATCTACCGTCTGTTCATTTTTAGAAACCGAGCGCTCGTTGAATAGCTCGCCTCACTATCATACAGCGGCTAACTGAAAATTCTTGATAAATAATTATCTTCAACTCATTGATCAACAATTGATCATTTCTATAATTCACCGGCCAATATCGGTGTATTATCAAGATCAACGGTATCATGATCAGCGGTGTGTTTTGTACAAATATCAATTTCTCGTTAGTTTGCTTATCGACGGCGGATCTTTGTGACACTCTCAAGTAACTTAAATACACAATTATCACATTATAATGCGGCGACATAAATAGCTGTTTTGATTAATAATCAAAAATATGCTGATTAATTTGGAAAGCACACAAGTTCGGTGCACTGTTGTGTTATTGTTGGATTCATGAGCAGGGCACAATTATTACTTATTATCTTCGAATATTTATATATAAAAATTACGTGTCATGGTGTTTCATTACCATCATCATCACATCAGCCATTAGAAGTCTACTACTAGACATAGGCTTCCCCAAGAAAGAGGCAATTTGGGCCATAATTAACGCACTGGGCAAGCGTGTAGGTACTATTAAATAAGTATACTGTGCCGGGATAAGTATACTGTGCTGTGTACTATATATGTTTATCCGGGATGAACTTCTAAGCTATTTCACCAATTTTTTTATATTTTTTTCTGTCTAGAGTTTGATCTAACTTGAGAGATAGGATATGTCTAATTCTTAATTAAGACAGGACAATGTCTGTCAATGTCAATAGCATTCGGTGTCGAAGAAGGGAACTGAAAATGAAAACCTTTGTTGTCCTTTACGACAAAATGTCGTCATATCCATCGAAAACAGCACATGCAAAACAGTGCTCACTGCCATTGTCTTTTTTTTATATATTGCTTGCTTAGCATGGCAATAATAGGTACAAATCCCAATTTTCCATGTGGGATTGACCTCACCAAAATATACTCAAAACAATGGCCATCCTACGATTTAAATGAAGATTTAATTATATACAAACTCTAGGACCAACCAAGCGGCAACCAAGTTGCGTGTAGTGATAGCTAACCGTCTGCCATTGCAACTCGCAAGCCAAAAGTCGACCGAAATTGAAACTAGATTCTGTAAAAACTCTGAATTTGAACTTTTTTGATTTGCTTGACGTTTAAAAGGTAATGAATTTAATTTACGAACCTATGTCAATGTCTTAAGCGTGTTTGTAATGGCTGTTTTAAATATTCAATGAAATCATAGTGCGGTAGCCGTGAGGTACCGGCAGAGTAGAATTGTACCACCACCTGTTCCACATGTAAGAGATGACTAATGTATCAAAACCGAGAGATGGTATATTCATCTGAAACGAAGCGTAGTCCTGATTACAATAAAAGTAGTTACTCCTTATAACGATAGCTATTTGCAAATAAAAGTCATTTCCTGCTTACTGTGCTAACTAGAAAATCCTTTAGTACTGCCCCCTTATGTTACTAGGTTGGGTTCTACGTTGATAGGTCAGTCAGTCAGCTTCTCTCTCTCTCTCTCACTCTCTCTCCGACTGACTGATATTTTGTTTATTATAATTAAGTTAAAGAACCTAGTATTACACACGACAATAGTATATTATGTCTATCCAGATGTCAATTGATAAATCAAAATGTAGGAATGGTAAAGTAGACAGAAAGAAGCATATTAAAAGGTATTTTAATGTGTTTTTAATTTCTGATTAGATCACGCGAATTCCGAACATTGTAGTTCTCATAGCTCGATGGGCTGCTTTGGTTTAGCTTATAAGGCCTACAGTAAAAAATCCACTTCAATTCATCACCTCTTATATATGGAAAGTTTTTCATATGTGAGAGGTGGAGAGGAGTTCTACGTCTTAAGACATCATGGCACGTTAGATGACAAGATGTTTTGCAGCTATCTGAACACTGCCCAGCCGGAACGAATTCGATGATTGGCGTTTTTATTAAATCTGGACTTACCGAGTTTTACTATTTGTATAATACAAATCAATAACTTTCTACTGATACTAGATAGATCGAAATCATACTAGAACTGCAGTATCGACACTGGATGCGATCATTGAAGTAGACTTATGTTAGTACTCATATCTTAGCTCCGCTGCGGCACAACTCTTGACCCTCTACCACTTACTTATGTAGCAAAAAATAAGGTTCAAAAGAATCTTCCGCTTAAAGACAAAGTTATCGTTAATGTTTATTTTGTTATAAAGTCAACATACAAGCATACGGTTCTTGGCTACGGCATGAGAATAAACGTCACAGCCTATATACACTCGTGTCATCACAAAGATATCACAGTAATTGTGCCGCCAACCTTGTGACTTGAAGTTACAACGTTACTACGGAATGTAGCAATGCAAACACTGCTATGTGTTGGTAGAAACAGGTGAGAGTGAGGTACTAATGTAGACGACATTTGTAGGTCTAATTTTTGTAAATTATAGAAAAATCTCAACTTGCTGGCTTCAAGCAGGACTAAGGTACATGTTTTCCTTGCCGAGGACTGCGTGGTTATGCTACCATAGTTATCCTAGTTGACACGTCGCATCTTTCCTAGTGTTCCTTTCGTTCCGCTGAGAAATCAGCACAAATCTTTACAATGTTGTGATCGCTAATAAACACACAATCGATAAATAAAGAACACGTAATTTCTTTTATCAAAGTTATTTTGAAAATTGCTTTGACGTAGTTCAGTAATATGATGTTGGTGTTAATGATATTTCGATGATCTAAAAATATGACCAACAATGCATATAGCTATTAAAATAACGGTTAACCGTTTTTTGTTAAATTATATTCGGATTTTTGGGAGGCCTATATCTAGCATCAAATTATTATTAATGGCTGTAATGGTGATGATCAAATTCGGACAAGTAATCATTTCTCTGGACCTCCAGCAGTGGACAATAAAGGCAATATGAGATTGGTGGATTTAAAAGGCTGGAAAGCGCACCCGCTAGTGTATTTTATCTTGTGTGCCAAGGGTCGTAGATTCGACCACCCAGGACAAATATTTATATGATAAATATTTGTGTTGGTCCTGTGTCTGGCTGTTGATACAATATTATACTTGTATTTAAGTATGCGAGAAAAACTTATAATTAAGAAGTACAATCAGCCCTTATAAAGCTTTTACAGTTGGAACTTTTTTATACTTAGCGCAGAAACATACTTGTTGGTGAAATCAGTGCTAACTAGTCACAGATTTTTTCCATCTTGTTCATTAATTTCGGCTTCGATCCCCACCCAGGAAACATATTTATGTCTGTCCGGGTTTAATATATATTTAAGTATAATACATATTCATCCGTAACGCCAGTGCTTTTAACGACTTATATTGAAGTTAGGTCAATGAAATGTTGAATGAATTTATTCATTTATTATTATTTGTGTTTTAAGTTTGAACGTCAACTAGTGACGTCAATCTCATCGACATCCTAATTAGATTAGATTTCATCTGATAAGTAGTGTATCGGTGGACACACGGAAAGATTGAGATAACAAGTACTTAATTAAAATTCGCAAACTAATCATGATGACGTCCGCTGCCCCCCCTAAGAGATTCCCAGTAGCTCGATTGTATTCAGCTTGTTCCTAACATACTGCCACTTTAACCAGTTTTTTCATCTTTAGTGGACGGAGATGAATGGTCAACGGATTGTCTACATTCGTGAACTATACGGCCTTAACTGCAATCATATAAGCGTGCAATATTCTCTATGCAACTTGCTAATCCATTGACAAGGTCATCAGTAATCTTGGTTGAGAGTCAAAGTAAAAATATGTCTGTCTGTGTCCCATCGGGGAAGCCAGAGGCTATGTATCTCACTTGCTACGATCTTGGCATACCTCTCTCGCTTCCCTTACTTGCTTACACTCTTGTTAATTCTTATATATTTAATACCTCTTCCACCTGGTTAAGATATGTTCGCCTCGGTCGTCCTATACCAACTCTTTCACTTGCTTCTGCTTTATATATTTGTGCAATCATTCTACTTTCATCTATTCTCTTTAAATGTCCAAACCATCTAAACATTCCTTTGTCCGTTGTTGTCTCAACATCTTTTACAACACATCGATCTCTTATCACTCAATCCATTAATCTATCTTTCTCTTTCTAAGTAATTTTTTATTTATTTAAACAGACCTTTAATATGATCGCCATATCAGCCTACAACGTGCTCCTTTTGCGACTATACCACCATCTGACGGTTTTGGTACCTTAATTGCCTCTTACGACACCTGGTACAGAAGTAGGCACGATTCACGGCCAAGATATAGATATTATTACAATGTTACTTATATGGTAAATAACCTTAATTAGTTTTAAGAGTCATTTAACAAATAGGTCTTTGTGTGACTTATATATGTGAAAACTAATGTGCCAGCGTCACGCGTCTTAAAACAAAATTTACAGCATGTTCATTATGCGAATGCAGGCACATTGCATAACTGTTCTTTTATAGACCTTTCATTCCACTCACTTAAGCTAGAAATCTAAAAACTAGGAGAGACAAATAAATGTATAATAATTATGTTACTAGGAGTCTGAAAAAAAACCAATAAGTATACATGCGTTTTTTCAATAGATATTATATAGATATTATATTATAAATCCGTATCTAATTATCTAATAAGTGGAACTAATTCCACAATCCACATACTTTTAATCAGGAAACAAGACATAAAACTTTAATATCCGACAATATTATCTTTAGTAGCACAACGTAATGATGAAATAATGATCCTTGCGAGTATGTTAAAGACACCAACGCGCATATATCCTAACTTCCGTACTAACATTAAACTTTTACCCCAGCGATATCAGCTCAGGTCTGGATGAAAATTGGCACTGGGAAAATTGATGATTGTGTAACACATCGGACACTTTTTATCCCAAAAACTTGTTCTCGTGAGATAGATCTCTATTTATTTTTCTCTGTAAAATTAGCACGACTTGTTGAATAATTGACTGTAAAGAGCGACATAAACTTTGCTTGTATAATTTAATAACAAAAGATCCTCAGGGAAGAGATATGAAGAAAACTGATATTTATTATACAACTTGTTAAAAGATTATATTATTTTCCATTTGCTTCGATCCTGAGATATTTTCACTGTTTCGTAAATATTAAATAATATCGTCAAATATAAACGTGGCAGTAAAGTACTGGTAGAGTAGAATAGTACCTCACTCTTTTCTAGGTGCCATAAAAGGCGACTTGAGGTACCAGAACTAACAGATAAGACAGACATATATCCATCCAAAACAGTGTAGCTCAAGTGCGCAGGGTGGGGTTGGGCAGCACCATCCTCATCGCGGAAGCGAAAGCATTTTTTTAGACCAGATGGGTTAACCATAGTCCGCATAGTAAGCGATACCGCAGCCTGTAGACGCTTGTAATATCATCTTGACATCATTATTACTTGACATTACCCAGAAACTTTACGGCCTCTCTCACCCTTTAAACCGGAACTCAGTAAAGTGATTACTGCAATTTGGCGGTAGAAATGAGTAAGAGTAAGTTTGCAATACAAACGACCATTGTATGAGGTCTACCTCATAGTTGGCTGAAAAATATTTATCTACCAAAAAAGGTGATAAACTCTTAAAGAGATTACTAATAGACAGCCAATACCGCTGGGCTGAATTTGAAAATCGAGTTTACCAACTAAATTAATAACAAAAAGTTATATAAGGTGTCGTAAGAGGCAGCTAAGGTACCACAACCGATAGATGGTGGTATATGCATCCGGAACAGTGCAACTCTAATGCATAGGGTGAGGATGGATAGCAGCATTCCCATAGCGAAAGCTGCGCTCTGCGATTGCCAACACGCTTGCCCAGTGCGGCAATTATTGGCAAAATACCTCCTTTCTTGGAGAGACCTAGGTCCAGCATTAGACCTTTAATGGCTGGTATGCTGATGATCATGACGGTAATTGGAATGATCTGTTGTGTGCACGTAAGCAGTTCATAGGTTAGAGACAGAAGAACGTCATTAAAACTCCTATGGTAATCGGTTCGACGGGATAAAATCTTATAAAGTACATTACTTTGTAAGAAGTGCACCTCTCACAAAGGTCACCTGCACTAGTATCTCACTCTCACCTATTTCTACCGCCAAATAGCAGTATTCGCTTTGCTGTGTTCCGGTTTGTAGGGTGAGTGAGGCAGTGAAATTGTTGAAATAAGTGAATGTGACATTGTGTCTTCAGTTTAATACGCGCCTTCAGGCGATACGTTAGTGATATCCTTGTTGACACGACTGTCTATAGGCTGCAATCACGATTACCATCAAGTTGATCGTTTGCTTGTTTGCCGACTCTGACGGGCCGATGACGGAGATGCTAGTGATCCTAACTTATGTGCCAAGGACGACCCTTGGCACATAAGTTAGGATCACTTCGATCTATACCCGGGACCAATATTTGTATGATGATATTTGTTTTCTATGGCTGGGTGTTAAAAATATGTATTTAAGTATTATATTTGTAACTCCTATATTATCTGATGTCCGTAACACAAGTGGTTTAAACTTAAAGTGGCGACTTACCACGGAGTCAGGTCATCATGGATATTGTGCCCGAACGAAGTCGGGTCAAGCCGCTAGTAAGCTATATTTTAAGAGATATGCATGCAGACGAATTATGGGTGGACAACGACTATGGCTTATTAAATTACAAAGTGCACCAGATAAACCAAATGCCGGATTACCGCGGCCCTCCGGTAAAGAAGTTTCAGACGAGCGATAGTTGGTGGACTATCCATCTGAAAATGCGTAACTCAATTACAATTTGGCCAGGATAGGTAGCAGCATCTTCGCTTCTGGTACGTACCGCAGTTACTTCCTCACCTGCCTAAGGTGGCAATTATGGGCGAAACATTCTCATGCATGTCTATTTATAAGCAGAAAACGGATATGTCTTCGGGCTATAAATAGAAAGGCTGATGTAATTATGTAAATAAACTTAATGGGTAACAAGCACCTTTAAGGGATATTACCAGCAAGGACAAGGATAAGGATATTATGTCACGTTAACCAGTAATTTTGCTCCTTCTCACTCTCAAAACGGGACCCAAAAGTGCAAGTACTGCTTCTTGTGGGTAGAAACAGATGAGGGTGAGGTAATAACCATTTGTCGGTTCCAGTACCTTAGTCGGCTCTTTTGATACCAGGTACAGGGCGGGGTACTATTCTACCTTGCCGGTACCGCATGGCTTATTATATTGACAGCGGTAGTGAAATGTCTACGCGATGTCAGTTGTGGCGGATTTCTTCGACTATCAGTGGCAGCAGCTAATCGTTGTCGCAAGTGCCACTTATTGTAGATCGTCTATATCCGAATTACACTTATCATTATCATGCACATGGACATGTGCGAACATGGATCGTTGTAAATAAATGTTTACATTTGATTGCAGCTTATCTATGACACCCAAAATTAATTACCTCAATCTCTTCCGTGCTTCAAAAGGCACGGTTAATCCCGGCTGCATTTGCAGTCCTCAGAACTTACCGAACGCCTTTCACATTGAACCAGTGTGCTTATGGTGCCGTGCTTAATTTTTCCACAACCTCAAATTCAAGCTCAAAATATTCTCTATTCAAGTCGGCCTATTTTATAAGCACTTTCAAATCGTAAAAAAATATAGTAATACTTGCAATATTTCAAAAATATAATATAGTACGCCTAGTATCTTCATTATACGAAAGACCCTGATCACCTCACGGGGTCATAAGAGCCATGTAATTTTAAGGCCTACCTCTGCCCTAATACTAAGTTTATTGCAGGTTCATTGCACCAACCACCAGAAAATAACCTACAAGAAAAACTGTTGCTGATAAAGGTTCAATCAATACTAAACTAGCAAACCATTGTCTTAAATTAGTCAGGTTGTTGTGTTAAGTACAATTAATATGATATTTTTGGACTATAGTATGCATAATAAACAAGATAACTCTTTATGGTATTTTTAAATATCTGATATGTTATTTAATTGAAAAATCTTGTGCCTTTCCCTTCAATTAATTATTTATTATATTCCTTGTGCTAACATTATCTATGTATGACACAGCTTTTTTAAAATATGCCTAGGTTTTTATAATATTGATCAATTTCTATATGCATAGATACTGAATGTGTAAAGTTATCTCTATAAATATAAGGAGAAACTGACTGACTGACACTAGCACTAAAAAGGATTTTATTTTAATTGATCCCTTAAAGGGGTGATGGAAAGTTAGTATGATAGTTTGTTATTTTTAAAGTTATTCCAATTAAATTCAGTGTAAAGGATCTTCAATAAAAGTTATGTATAATGCGTAGAATATCTTTTCAAAAATGATCCCTTAAAGTTCTTACTTTTTCACTCTCCTTTTACCCAAAATGGGGAGTACAATGTTAGTATGAAATGTCTACAACTTAGTGCGGGTATAACCGCGGGGCGCCGCTAGATATTTCTTTAAAGTTATATTTCAGTGACATTTTTCATCATCTTATCAATTGCAATAACTTTCTTCTGCGGGATAGTTAACTTATTTCAGAACAGCTACCTCGCACTAATATACCATAACACATAATACTGTGCAAATAACCAATATCACCTAGGTGACGTCTGTTAACTGACGACTTTTGTATATAACCAAAGCTGCAGAACTAAGTCTATAAGCGAGATTAACTATATGAGGTACTAATTGCAGCTTGCTGTCCGGAGTGAGACTTAGAACACCATATTAATCATATCCAATTATTCAACTTCCAATTAATAATCTTAACAACTATGCTCGAGTTTGATGTAACTAATTTAAGACATATGGTATTTTTTTCATTAAGAGACAAATTGTAAACCTTAAAAGAAAACCAATCCCTTATATCCATCTGCAAGGGTCTGATCATTTATCAGATATTAATAGAGGTATATCTCGCTCTAAGCCGCGAGGTACCAGCATAGTAGAATAGTACCTCCTTTACTTCCTGTACCAGGTATCGTAAGAAGCGACTACGGTACCAAAACCGACAGATAGCGGTATATTCACCCGGAACAATGCATAAAAGACAGCTACCTCAATTTCACGGGGTGGGGATGGATAGCAGCATTCTCGTCGTAAAAGCAACGCTCTGCTATTGCCAACACACTTCCTCGGCTCGACAGTTATGGGCAAAATTCTCTTTCTTAAGGGCCTACGTCCATAGTATGACATATTTTATACAACGAAAACATAAACATTAAATAATGGTCTGATATTGTTATCTAAAGCAAGACTCCAGCCGTTAATAATATAGACTTGATTGTCAACTTAATAATAGAAAAATATTTTATCCGTGTAAATATCCGCGCTTGCAATATTAACAAGGCTGGCTGCTACACAACGTGAATTTCTAATCACTTATAAGTTTTGGATCAGCTAATCTTCCTTCAGATATGATTAAGGATTAACGTATCAATTTTACATGTAAAACAATACAGTATTGTGTGTATGGATGGTAGGTACGAAAATTTATCTGATACCTCGGCAAACATCCGTGGATTATTCATCAAATTAACTTCTGAGATTTTATCTTGGTTTTAGATTTGGGACGGATTATAATTATAGAAAACAATTTGGTATTAGATTTTAAATTGAAGATTATATTTGTTTTGTAATGAAAAATGGCGCTAATTTTTCAGTATGAAATTAAAACTTGGAAATCTTCGGTTTGTCTAAGGTTTCGAGTCCGGCCTGAAACCTGAAACAAGTTGAATCTTGTCTTGTGAATTTATTTTTTTATTTATTATTAAATTATCATTAACCAAGACCTTTCCCACCATGTGTGTAATGTTTATCAAACATCCAGAAATTCTAAAGTCCTAATATGTGAATTAAACCGATGAAAGGGCACTACGTAGATGATTACAGGTGAAAAATAATAATGATCTTGAGGAATTGCTGCTAATTATCATAGTTTTGCAAATTTTAATTGACTTGCTGGTGTTACTAAAAATTTCGAATCTATTATGTTTATATATATTTTTTTGTACCTACATAGTTGGACATGTTTCGTTTAATGATATTTGCAGGTTTAAATTTAAGCGAAACATGATGCACTGGTTATTTAGAAATATTACCATCATAATCCCGTGTTTGTAGCAAATAAATTAATTGTAATATGTTTTTTATTTACAATTTGTCATCTTCCAATGCATAAAACCTCCAATAAACAAATGGCATTAGAATTTGCTAAAAAATAAAACTGACCGTTACAACCAAGTTCTGCTTACAACAACAAATTCTACATACTTCTAAACAACCTACAGGGATCACATGGTACTTTAATATGGCAATGGAGTCCCTTTTAATATCTGCACCAGTTATCACAGTAATATCAACCACCCACCCACTGGTGGACAGAGAAACTAACAACCACCCTTTTTATTAGACCAGATCGACAAACAAGCATACATTCCGCGTGATAGTAAGCGTCACATCAGTCTATAGACGCTCGTGATATCACAAAGATATCACTAGCACGTTGACAACTTTGTGGCTTGAAGATGTTATGTTAAATTACCCAGAAATTTCTCGCTCTTCAAACTGTTCAAATCAGAACAAATTAATGCGGTGGTGGTAGAAATAGGTAAGACTAAGGTGCAACCAATGCAGACGACCTTTTGTGTAAGGATGTCTCTTGGTGAAGCCCACGATCATTAGAGGATGTCCTATGGCTGATATGATGTTATTATACAGAACCAAACATAGTAATTTCTTTTCACACATACCCTAAATCTAATCCTCTATCGAAAATGATTAAAGAATTAACGGATTTATAAACTTTTAGTATACAATTATCATGACAAAGACGTATTGACTGCAAACATCAGTGTTCTCCCGATGCTTTGCTTATGTGGATTCGTGGATAATAATCAAGAACATTCAATCACATTCATATTTAAATTGAATTATAAATTTACCCAACATCACCTGACTCCGTGATGGATTGCCTGAAGCTCTTGTGTTACAGATATCAAATAATATCTAATAAAGGAATTACAAATAATAAACAGAAATATTTATCATATAAATGTTTGTCCTGAGTGGGAATCGAAGCCTCTACGTTTGTCTCAAAAGATAGGCACACTATCAAATGCACCATTTGGCTCGCCAGTTTGTTTTAAAGATAGTAAAATTATATTTCTTAGAGTCAAATCAAAGCCAAAGTTGGAAGTTAGCACTGAAATACTTGTCCAAAAGGGTAGTGCATGCTGCATGTGCGTCATCACCATAATCATTGCAACCGTAGGAGGTTCACTGTGGTTCATAGGCCTCCTCATGATAGAGAGGATATTACTTACTTACAATCGCCGCGCTGGACAGTCGTGGAACAATCGCAGAGAAAAACTTCGCGACCAGAATGCTGCAGCCTAACGCTAATCCGTTTTCATTAAAGTCACATTGCTTAAAGTGGATGTGCCGCCATCTGTCAGTTTCGGTACCTCAGCTATTTACAACATCAGATACATTCAACAATGAATCATGCGAACACATAGCTCTTCTTCTGCTACTAAGGCAGGTGATTGTGCTAATTACTACTATCTTACTCCTTTAGTTTCATGAAAATAAATTGCTTCATGTTCGTCAATTAAACTTCAAAAAAACAGTTGCTTCAAATGACAGTTTGGAGAGGCCATATAGGGTCATATAAACATTTTTTAGACAGGCAATAAGGCGTTTCTGAAAACGTCGTGACTTACAAACGCGGAGAACAAATCGAAAAAAATGACAAATAAGCGCTCTTGACAGTACTTTCAATGTGATCGAATAATAAACACGAACATCTTTAATGTTTTCATATCTTCATATTTCTATTGTATTAAAATATATAAATACAAAAACATGCTTTGAGTTTCAACTAAATGTTTTGGTTGATTTTCTTGCGTTGATACTTATAATTAGTATAATTGTGAAGCAAACGGTCTAAATCTCTATGCACTTAGAAACAGGTAATAGGGCTGTTTATTCTGCAGAAAAAAAGATAATTACAGGGTTTTAACCGGAACCTAGTTGAGCCATCGTAGGTAGATGATGTGAAACAATGGCTAAGTATGAACCTTGTGCGACAACTGTATGCACGCCAATGTCATATGAGCGATGACCACTCGCAACTTTAATCAAACGGAGCTCTCCAAGAACTTCATGCAGCTGCAGTTTGTAAAGTTGAATAATGTGGTCAATACAGTCAAATGATTTTTTTTAAATTAATATAAATAACAATATATTCCTACAACACTCATACATTGGCCCGACTCCGTGGTAAGTCTTGTGTTACGAATGCCAGACATCAGAGGATTCACAAATATACTACTTAAATACATATATTTAACAACCAAACACAAGAAACACAGATATCATCGTATAATTATTTGCTCAGCGAGGGAATTGAACTCGCAACCTCTGACGCATAAGATCTCCTCAGGACGTCGACCGGCCCGCTCTTTACTTGTTATGCTTGAGCCATTGTTTGCTTTCTATAAAATCCGTCAGCTAACAGAAGTAACAAATAGTAATAAAATTCACACAACCTCTCATACAATGACCTGACTCCGAGATAAGTCGCTTAAATCACGCTTGTGTTACGGAAATCATGTAACAGAAGAGTCACTACATACTGACATACACACATCACGCCTGTGTCCCATCGGGGTAGGCAGAGAATTTGGATCTCCACTTGTTACGATTGGCAAACCTCTTCCGCTTCCCTTACTCGCATTAGTCCGTTCATACATGCTCTTCTGACCTGGCTCTTCTTTTATATCTATTGTACCTGGTTAAAATATGTTATCTTGTACTGGTCACTAATAATAATAGTAGGTTGAAGTGGCGGTGGGCAGGGTATTTGTTACACAGAACCGATGGCCGATGGAATCTAAAGGTTCTGGAATGAAGACAACGTACTGGCAAGCGTAGCGTAGGGCGTCCACTCCATAGATGGACAGAAGATCAGATTAAAACCGCAGAATCACGCTGTACAAATGCCGCATACAATTAGATATTACTTGGAGATGTCCAGCATGTCCAGCATGTCCAGCAATGGACGTGTTATAGCTGATATGATGATGATGACATACTTTATTTCCAGATACGGAGCAACACGTCATCATTGAGCCTTGAAGCATAATATAGGATCACTACCATCTGCACCATCAGGGCCGTTAAAGTAAGAAGTATATTAATATATATAATATTACGAGAATGTTATATACTAACATGTCACCCGCGACTCCGTCCGCGAGTACCTTAACTTTGCATTACAGTATCGGATTACAGTATCGAGTATTCGAATAATCTTTGTGTAACTGTACAGTACCGATATAATGATATGTGTTTTTGTACGGATCGATTGTATGTATCGGAATCACCTTCATTCAAATGTGGATGACGATGGGCAGCAGCATCCTTGGTACGATTGGTATCATGTCTGTCCAGCGTGATAATTATGAGCTAAAATTCGCAATAATTAATCTCTTGCCTATGTTTAACGGTAAACAAAGGATGGTTAATATGATAACGACGATGACGTTGATGATGATAATGGGGGTGACGGTGATGAGTCAATGCTTACTCGGGCAGGCAATGAGTAGGAGTTTATGTATGTATAAATTAGTTCCAAAGATAAACCGCATAAAACTAATAAATGACTAGCGGCACGCCCCGGACTTGCACGGATATTTTACAAAAAAAAATAAAATAAAATATTTTTTAAAGATTGAGTTGTTTTGTATTCTTTCTAAATTGAAATTAGAGCAAATGTAAATGTTTATCCGTAGAAAATTTTCGCTTTTAGGGGGTAAATTCTAATATACTATTTAACACGTATTCTATTCTATATTTAATAGCAGAAAACTCAACCTTTTTTCTACGTTTAAATTAGTTCAAGATTTTTCTATAACAACTTTCAGCCCTTATTTTATGCCTTTTATGTTTCTACCATTAGAGATTACGACTATGTGTGCCTCTATATATCAGTGGAAACTTCGTCTTTTATATAGGTATATCGATAAATCTTTGCAGATTATAATGAAAAACAAATTGGATGAAAGAAAAATGCATGTTCGCACAATGTATTTCAACGATTAAGAGAGATTATAACAAAACAACGGATGTAGTATGTATTCATTGGAATTATGTCTAATTCATTAAGATAATACGATTAAAACATTTGATTTACTACGTAATAAATGAGAACACGGAACAGAACGCGTCCGTTTGTTTTGTGCAAACGCAAAGTCTTTCACATTTGACAGACTGAGACTCGCCTTTTGCTAAATGATCCATCTAAATGAGTGGTGATCTTATCTTGGGCAATAAGGTTCGAGGACAATAGGTTTCCACATATTTATATGACCATCATCATCATCATCATATCAGACATTGAAATTCACTGTTAGAGATTGACCTCTCCAAAAAAGAAGATGTTTGCCTATATAGTTGCCGCGTGCAGCTTTCGCGACGGTAATGCCCATCCTAGCCCTGTGCATTTAAGCTATCCCATTCCGGGTGGATTTACCGCCATTTATCGCCTCTGCCGATAGCGAGAGTTTATTTATTTATATTCATATCACCAAAGCTGTAACGCCCCGCTCCGAACACCCAACAAAAGCAAGGCGAGTCCACTTCGGTCAGCAAGTAAGATCAGCCTTGAAACGAGACTGACAGATTTTTGGAGAAACTCAGACCCTTCACTTCCTAAGACTTTGCCTAGCAAATCGAATAAATAACCCAGTAGTATCCTTTCGTTATAATACTGCAATTACTTTAGCTTATTTGGATCAGAATTTTCCTTTTTTTTGCGCTGTTATTTTTCATTTAATCCTAAGCCTAAGCCAAATTCTTTAGTTAGCTAAATTTTAGGATCGTTCTAGTTTTACGGAAAGTATACTATAGATTTCGATTCCTCTATAAAAAGTTGGAAAAGCATCTAAAATAGACGTACCATTAGATTGCTTTTTTTACATATTCAAACAACCGCATACAGGTCTTAGATGTAAATTTTAACTCGATACCTTCACAGGTTCGCGAAAACGTGTCTTAATGGGCAAATGGAAAACAAAATCAATTTGTAAGCTTATTTTTTATTATTGAATAAAAAGCAACCTTATAAAGAACTAAAAATAACCAGTATCTCTCAACTTCTAGCTTCTCAAGAACAGACAAAAACTTACAAAGTGTCTTCCAGAATCTAAGTGACTCGGACACGACACCTTTAGTTGTTAACTAATCATCGATCGATCGATTTTTCGTTGATAAATGGTTATTTAAAAAATAAAATGTTATATCAATCTCAATCAAATCTATTTTAGATTTTATCAAACGCGTACATGCTTAAAACAATGTTTCCATGCACGTAGGTCCGTGCAGGCAGGAATTATATTTCCCATTTACAAAAACTTCAATAGTTATCTTGTCAACCGATGGACGTCTATTGTTTTTATAATAATCCTCGATAAGAAAAGAGGGAATTCTGTCCACAATTAGCGTTAGGCCATGGTAGCAATCTCGAAGAAATTTGCAACGAGGTAACTAATTATTCATACCCGCCACTTGCATGTGAGCTGTGGTGTAAAGGAAGGTACTATTCTAGTTTCGTCACGACAGTTTATTAGTATAAACATAGCGCTGAAGTAACAAACAAACAATATATTTCATCTTCATTATGAATTTCGTGTCCCGGTGTTTGTCCGGGTTAAACTTTCTAATCTACTGAAACCGATATTAATCAAATTTTGCTTGCTGTCTATTAAACTGTATGATCCAGATTGAGATATGATCGTTTATATCACAATTCACAATCGCAATATATGTTTCAAGATAAACACAATGGCTATAGTTAAGACAGGACGACATCTGTCGGGTCAGCTAATATGTATATATCCCTTGCAGCTCAAGATACGAAACAATTTCGATCATTTAACCTCAAGGAAACATTGCTTTGACATAATAATAAAAAAAATTATATTATATATTCTGATTAATTGTCTGATGCAATTTTGACAATATTTATTAAATAAAGATTTATAAGTATAGATAGATTTTATGAGAGCCTTATTTCATCGTGTTAACAATACAGTTATAGATTTGGAATATATATTTTCATTATATAACGAACAATGAATCTACTCTAAAACGTTCATGAATTTTTTTTTGTAATTATGTAAGAATGCTAATGTATAATAAACGGCATTGCCGTGGCGATACCGACCAGCAGAGTCAAATAGTACCTCCCCCTGTATGTCCCCAGATGGCGGTATATCTACCCGTAACAGGGTAGCTCAAATGCAAAAGGTCAGGAATGGACAGCATTCGCAGCGAAGCTACGATCTGCGATTGGCACCACGCTTACCCAGGGCGGAAATTATGGGCAAATTTCTTGGAAAGACCTATGGCCAGCAGTGGACGTTTTACGCCTGCTATCACCATAGCAGGCGTAAAACGTCCATTGCTATAAGATAAAAAATGCTAAAGCGTATATTAGTTTTAAAGATTATGTTATAGATAAAACTGAAAGGGATTTAATTGATGTGCTTTAATGACTACTCTAAGGCAAGGGTTTGTTAGTGCCGACGCCGGTCCAATACCAACAACCACTTGATGCAATATTTGTCAATACCAGTGTCTCTTTCAGATTATTTTCGGATCCGCTTATTGCTATAAACTTAGTTTTCAGACGCGTCTGATGCCAGCAAACTAATTGTAGACACTATAAACTGTTTATTTAAACTCTTTTTACTATATAAGATCTTTATGGTCATCGGTCATCGCCTACGATAAGATTAAGTAAATATTTATGACTTTGACATTAATATGGTCGCCGCTCTTGAGATCGGTAACTGTAACATCCAACAAAAACGAAGAAGTAATATAGACAAACCGAGCTTTTTAATCCATTAAAGAGTAATTTTATTATGAGGTCTAAATGTTGAATGTTAGATAAGATTACAAATAAATGAGAAATATCACCTCATGTATTCAACGTGCTAGCGCTGTATTAGGGACAACGATATCTCAGACGTATGCTATCGTTGTTTTGGTTCTCACGCTTTGATAATCTGCTGAACTGACCCTTATTTCCTTACTAATATAATAAACGCAAAACTGTCAGTTTCTTATATTGGAACACATAATATCGCGTAAATTGTGGAAAACACTGTTCGTCCATTGGTACTTAATAAATAATCTGCCAAAAATGAAACAGCATTGTTTACATATTTGGCAACGCAATGTTGAAAACTAGTTTTAAATATAAATTTAGATAAGGATAAGAATACTTTTTATTCGGAACACTAATGAATAATCCAGCCTTAATATTCAAAATATTTGGATCAGATTTCTCACAGGATCGCGTATTTTAATTATATTTTCACTCAGAAATTAACGAATTTTAGAAATAACATTGTAATGGAACAGGAGAGGGTATCATCAAATGAAGAGCTTTTTACATACATGACATGACAAACAAGCATACAGCCGGCGTGGTGGTAAGCGTCACGGCAGCCTATAGACGCTTGTGTTATCACAAGGATATCATTAGCATGTTGTCAACCATGTGACTTGACGATATTATGTCACCTTACTCGGCAATTTCACTGCTTTTCTCACGCTTCAAACCGAAACACAGCTGTTTGGCGGTAGAAATAGTGAGGTACCGGTAGAAATAAATGGTTTGAGGTGGGATTAGACGACATTTTTATGATGTAATATTTATTCAGAAATCTTAGAGTATCAAACCTTGCTCCGCGACTAATAGGATTACAACATCAATAGAAAATGTAGCAAATCCGCGAAAATATTATGTTTTTTTTATAGAGATTCTGTCGCGTCACACAAATTATATGTATGATGGATTCGTTATTTTTTACAAATTTAAAATACTTTTTCGTCGTCTTGTACATGGCGCGGTCTACGAAGTCGGACGTGTTAAAACACTGACACCGTAATTAAGTTGATTTTTTAAGATTGACTGTAATCCTTCGGTCCGCTTTGGGCTAGCAAAGGGGTGCGCACCGATGTTCATACTGACTCAAAAGGGAGGCCAGCGCCCCTCCAGTGGGGACTTATAGAGGCTAATGATATAAATAAAACTTCCTGACACCACGTCGTCGCGGCAATATGACGTCATTGCAATAACAAACGACTGTGGTCCGATAGATTTTAAATATCTATTTTGTTATCCGATGTGTCATTACTTTAGTAATACAAACAGCAAACTTTAGACAATGTAGTTTCGTACTCTGTCGCAACAAAGTTTGCTGCATTGCTCTGCCATTAAGTCTTTTGGAAATTAATAATAAACAAATGCGCATGACAACTCATACGTCGATCTGACTCCTAGTTTAAAGTACTTGTGTTACGTATATCAGATAATAGAGGAAACACAAATATAATACTTAAATACATAAAAATAACACGTAGAATAGACAGAACAGGAAAAATACAACTTATTAATCATATAAATATTTTTTCAGAGCGGGGACCGCACCCACGACCTTTGAAAAACAAGATAGGATCTCTATCAGAACCATGAAATCGCTGGTAACTCTACTAATGCATCAACCACCCTTTCTTAATTCCCTAGGGGTCAGCAAGAAAGACCTTCTCTTATTCAGGGAGAAGGAATCTTAATTATTGACAATTTTTAAAAATATAGGTTCACTTACAGATTACCGTTATTCATACATATACTCGTAATTAACTATAATGTTAACTGGACGGTCACATTGGAGATGTGTACACGACATGTTTTATTTAATGTTTCTTAATTTTAAATAATAATGAAGAATTGAAGCAAAAAGGCTGAGGAAGACACACACATGCTAAAATTTTTCGAAATTTTCAACCATCACCTGACCGGAGTATATTTGCATCTTTTCTGTATATTCTGTATGTAGGAGGAGGAGGTGACTCAGGTACCAGAACAGACAGATGGCGGTATATCGACCCGATTTGGTGTAGCTTAAACGCTACAGGGCGGGGATGGGCGGCATTCCTTTAGCGAAACCACGCGATTGCCATTATGCTTGATTAGTGCGACAATTCTTCTTCTTGGGGGGGCCTACGTCCAGCAATAGACGTTTCTAAGGCTGACAGGATAATGAAATGTTTATTAATACATATTAGTCCTGGGTGTGAAACAAACCCATGATCCTTTGATCCTTGGATCCACGAATCACAAAGAGAGGTACTATTTTAGGCTGTCGGTATCCCGGAATTAACTATTTATATTCTTATTATATAAATATTACGGTAGAATATATGTATATACTATCGTAGATATGGGTTACTTAGACCTTCAGGAATAACTTTGACCACATAATATATACCTACAACAAAGGGCAAAATTATTTAGATAGTATTAATGTCATTCAAATGGATTGTAACTTTTATATATACATAAAAAAAATTTAATATAAATTTTAACCTCTATACTTGTTCATGTAGGCTAAAGTTAACCCTTATGGTCAACGTAAGCCGTATTTTCTGTACTTTCCGCAATAAAATTAAAATGTACCTTATGGCGAATAATACGAAATTAAATTAATGACTACATAAGTGATTGTGTATATATATATAATTTCATTTTCCGTGCCTGTGAAACTTTTGCCAGACTTTGTATATCTCTGTCCTCTAAATCCGCTCACGAATCTCTTTTAGATGTTAACCATGATATCTTTAACTATATATGTGACAATCCGAACTTTAGAGAATTCGCTGTTGATTAGTAACTTAATAGAACAGCACTTTTATCTATAGTCCAGGTGTTGGAGAAGACTCGACTAAACTAAACTAGACGAAACGACTAAACTTAAGACAATATACCCTACCTAGATATGACAGATCTGATGGCGCATTCGGTAGTATTCCTATCGCTATAGTGCGCCAAGGCTCGAAGGTTCGACCCCCATCCAGCATACATCCATATTTGTAATACCTCAATTGTCCGATGTCCGTAACATGAGTACTTTTAACGACTTATCTCGGTGTCAGGTCAATGAGCGAGATTGTTGTGAGAGATATATTCTGCAAAAGAGTAGATGTTATAGGACATGACAGTCATAGAAAGGTCTAAGTCTATTTTTATATTTATTTGGAATATCATCATATTGTCAGTGGTGATGATATGATGATTTTCCATATAAATGAAAAGGGCTGATATACATCAGCCATTGGGAATTCATTACTGGACATATGCCTCTTAAGAAAGGGAGAAATTTGCCCATAATTGTCGCGCTGGGCTAGCTTTCGTGCTGGCAGAAAGCTAGCCCAGTTTTCGCGACGGGGATACTGCCGCCCATCCTTTCCCTGTTAATTTGAGCTGCACTGTTTCAGTTGGATATACCGCCATCTTTCGGTACTGGTAACTTAGTCGCCTCTTACGAGACCTGGTGCAGAGAAAGGTGCTATTCTACTCCGACAGTACCTCATGTTTATATAGCACCTACAACAATATTTGAAATTTATAATAATTAAAATAAATTTAATCTTAAAATTAAATTTAAAATGGAACATTGCTTGCACGGACTACAGTAACACCAAAACAATGTACACCAACATAAAAACTGTCAAAATGGTAGTCACTGAACCTGTAAATATATAAAAAAAAAACAGATACAGAACAAACATAAATATCATAATTTAAATATTTGTCATGGGTGGGGTTTGAACCTTGGCACACAAGACAGGATCACTACCATCTGCGCCATCAGGCCCGTCGATGTATTGATAGTGGCCTGCCTAGCCTCGAAGCCTGCATCCTATGTTTCACATTAGTACCGTAGGTACCAAACAAACTTGTGCTGTAAAGATTACAGCTTATTTTGTGGATTCCAAAATTCAGTAGTGCTTTTGGAACTTTTACATTGTTAAATTGAGAACATGATCTAAGGCAAATCCTAACGTCATTCTGGCAGTCATAGCGATAAAGTCTATGTGCTTCTCATTTGGAGTCATGTATTAGACCTAGATCTCTGATTTATTAAACACATTGAAGTTTACTCCTCTGGAGAGAGTAGTTGTAAGAAGTACAACCAGGGTTACGTGGAATGTTCAGACATAACATTTCAAGTTCACCTATTCATTCTAAATCAATGTATAATCGCTCCCGCCAAATCTACTGTTCGTCTTATCGAAGCGATATCAACTAAAGAAAAGGAATCGCAAAGAAAATTATTCCTAAATCAATGATATGCTGATAAAATTAGTGATTACAATAATTCGCGAACAATATAAAAGTTACAGGCGCTCACTTCATTAAAGCAGTTCCATCTTAAGAATCCTAACTAGTGCTTGTGCAAAAAGAAATTTCGAAAAATTTTAAGCGTCACATTGACGCTATGTTAGGTACGTACAAGTGTTTATATATCGAAATTATAGCGCGTCCACTGCTGTACATAAGCATATGGGACCGGTGAGCGGTCAGATAGCCCGTCCATCGTATGGGTCTTACTCTGTGCTTGCTTGCGTGATCTCTATTCAGAAACTATATGACCCCATCGGCATAAGTCCTGCGAGTTTTGTACCCCGCCCATTGGACGGTGTTATTTATTATAAATGTATATGTTTTGCTTCGGTTAATTTATCACGCGTTTTACGTTGATATGTGCGACTTTTGCCAAAGGTAGATTTTTAGCAAATTTTTTTAATTAATTGTGACCCCGTTTCGACATCAAAATAATTTTATTTATATTTTCTTTACATTTACGCGTTTAAATTTACCGTCAATCCGTATAAATCCGTTAAAAGAGTAGTTTTGTTATAATTTTGTTTAATTTATTTTAAGGTAATTTATTAAAAAGTTATTAAATTTAACTGAAAAATATTCTTTTAGGTGTGCAACTGATTAAAAGCAAAATATCGATTTAAAGTAATCTCTACTCAATTGTATAAGATCAGATAATGAGAGAGGTAGTGAAATTACCGTGTAATGAAACTAATGTGGCATAATAATAATATATTAAAATCAACGCGCTAGTGATATGCTCGTGATAATACGAGCGTATATAAAAGCTACAAAGACGCTGACAGTCTGTTTGTTTGTCAACTTTAACATATATAAGAAAATATGTAACACCGCACCCTTTTTTGTTTAGGTAAACTATTACTGCTCGCCCTTGTGGCCGCTGCCCATGGCAGACCCAGCACCGATGCGGACGAGCCCCTAAAACTCCCGCATCCCCTCTGCCCTGCTGAAGACCACCACCTTCTTCCTCACGAATATGACTGCACAAAATTCTACTACTGTGAATTCGGAGAGAAATTCATCAAGCCAAGAGACTGTGCCCCTCAAACTGAGTTCTCTTATCAGCTGCAGGTAAAAAACAATTTTTTATATAACAGTATCCAAAAAGTAATGTCTTTGTCCTATGATTAAACGCAATTTAAAAGGTCCAATAGAAAATAAAGGGTTTTGAAGTAATTTTGTTTTCAATTAACGACATACAAACTCAACTTCACAACTCCTTCGAAGTCGTATTTATTATATATACCACCACTTCGGTACTTTTATTTCTAGTTTGGATTGTGTTTTATATTTCCTTCACACTTTACGAATGATTAAGGAATAAATACAATCCGTGCTTAACAGGTTTGCGTACACCCAAGACTAGCAAACTGCCAGCTTCCTGGTGCATCGACTGAGGCTGATACCACCCCAGAAGCTACCACAACCACGACTCAGGCCCCAACAACCACAACTCAGGCCCCAACAACCACTACCACCCAAGCTCCCACCACGACAACTACCCAGGCGCCCACTACAACCCAGGCCCCTACAACTCAAGCTCCTTCGACTACCCAAAGACCCGTTAACCCTGAGCTCCTTCCTAACGGTTGCCCCGCTGACTTCGACATCCACCAACTTCTACCTCATGAGACTGAATGCAATCAATTCTACTACTGCGTGTTCGGAGAGAAAGTCCTGAGAGAATGCCCACCCAACACTTACTTCAACCCGGAAATCCAGGTTAGTAGTTAGTCTTGGATTTTTAAGATATACAACTTACTACTACTTGAGATGCATTGTAATTTGTGACCATTCTGAGTAATGTCAACGATATATTGTTTGTTTAGCATTTACTCCTCACACACAAAGTAACGAGTTTATCAAATTTACTGTCCAAAACTCGTAACTTGCTTGACTATCTGCAAGCAGTATTCAGTCAAATAAAAATAATAATTCACTTATAAATAAAGTAATAAATTGGTTCATGCACAAATCACTAATAAACAATTATCATTAAAGGTTTGCGACTGGCCAGAGAACGTAGACTGCGCCAGCAGCGGAGGCAATGGTGACGGAAACGGAGACAACGACAATGGAGATGGTGACAGTGGCAATGGAGACGGAGAGAGCGACAATGGAAACGGAGACAACGGTAACGGAGACGGTGGCAACGGAGGTGGCATCCTAGACAACGGCTGCCCTGCCGATTTCGACGTACACCAACTGCTCCCTCATGCTGACTGCGACAAATTCTACTACTGCGTCTTCGGAGAGAAGGTTGAGAGGAACTGCCCCCCTGGTACTCACTTCAACCCCAAACTTCAGGTACATCTTTGAATTATAACTTAGTTGTTGACTTTAAACACTTCATAATATCAATTCAAGACAATTTCAGGACGAATTCGTTTCTTAGTTTGACTTCGTTTAATCAAGTAATTACGGTAGAGTTCCAATACCTATCGTGTTTGCCTTACATACATTGATTCGACATGTCAAACAGACGTCCACATTTGACTTCTTAGATTGCCGTTTTAGGTAGCTTAAATACACGTGACACTCATAAAGCTTTAAATACCGCCATAATTCTATGCAATTGATAAATTAATACTGCAATACGTTAGCGTTCATTATCTGAAAATATATTAACGGTATCCATGCAACTTATAATTTATTGACAATTTATTTGAACGTACTGATACAGTAGTTATAAAGATAATTTATCGAATTATTTTCCAACTTCCATTCTATTATTATTAAATATGACTAATCAGAATTTTAAAAATATGTATAGTTAGTTATCAATGATAAAAACGGGGTTTTTTTCCACAATAACATTATTGTCTCTAGTCCTTGACATATATAAAACAATGTTACAACGCTGTGAACTTTTTATACATACCTTATTCTCGCTTCTATCTGGAAATTCATTATTTTTTGATGCATTTCAATTGATACGTATCAAGATATCTAACACCTACTATCCAAACGTAACTAAACGATTGTCCCAGCTTAAACATAATATGTTACAGAATAGATTTTACATTTAAGATATAACTACAATTGCACTTATATGTCGACTATCATATATATTTTCCTCGAGTTTCCTTTTAAGGAAATAACCCTCCTTAGTGGTTGGTGGATTAGTCGATATCACATATAATAATTATTTATCATTCGGATTACGTTTAATCTTTGCGATAACTAATTTCTCAATCGGTACTTCCCTGATCAGTGTTAGGTTATTATTTACAATTATTTTCATTACTTTATTGTGTTATCTCACGATCATTAAATTGTTGTTACACTTTCTTAAAATGTCTTAAACGCCTCAGCCTATTTCCGCATCAGCTTTGATTATGCTAAATCTTTAATTCTTCCATCTATTGTATGCTCTTTGACTTAACCGCTTCAAAATTTTAACAAATGATTAACTCATAGGTTTGCGACTGGCCGTGGAACGCTGGCTGCGAAGGCAATACCGACACTGGTGGTGGTAACGGAGACAACGACAATGGAGATGGTGACAGTGGCAATGGAGATGGAGAGAGCGACAATGGAAACGGAGACAACGGTAATGGAGACGGTGGCAACGGAGGTGGCATCCTAGACAACGGCTGCCCTGCCGATTTTGACGTACACCAGCTTCTCCCTCATGATGATTGCGACAAGTTCTACTACTGCGTCTTCGGAGAACTAGTAGAGAGGCAATGTCCTCCCGGCACACACTTCAACCCTCAGATTCAGGTATTATGATTTACTTCATACAGATTAGTTAGGTATCACTTAAAAACAATTTTTGGATCTTTATCATTCAGGTCCTATAGATCAATCTCAAGCAGTACCAAATTTCATTTCACTTTAACCCTGATATTAAAGCATTATATATTTTTTTCCGATAAAAACCAAGCCAATAAATAGTTAATTGTGTAATATCATGTTTAAAAGATGAAGAATACTTTAAGATCTATCATTTAAACTCAGGTTTGCGATTGGCCCTGGAATGCTGGTTGCGAAGGAAACGCGGATGGAGACAATGGATCGGGTGGTAATGGAGACAACGACAATGGCTCCGGTGGTGATGGAGACAACGGAAACGGAGACAATGACAACGGAGACGGTGACAATGGAAACGGAGATAATGATAACGGAGACGGTGACAATGGAAACGGAGATAATGATAACGGAGACGGTGACAACGGAAACGGAGACAACGATAACGGAGATGGCGGTAACGGAGGAGGCAGTCTCGAAAATGGATGCCCCGCCGACTTCGATATCCACCTACTTCTTCCTCATGCCGATTGTGACAAATTCTACTACTGCGTCTTTGGAGAGCTCGTAGAGAGGCAATGTCCTCCCGGCACTCACTTCAACCCTAAGATTCAGGTAATACGAACTCAGGTTCAGAGTTAATTCCCCTTCAATAGCTGTTACAAATATTCATTGAACAAAGTAATGTTTGATAATGTTTCCAAACGATAGTATAGATATTTTGTATATTTATTACTTTATTAAAGTTTGGGCAGTCTACATTAATGTGATTATAACTACATAAAAGTAGATAAGTGTTCTGTACAAATTTCTTTACAAATAAATGTTATTTCAGGTTTGCGACTGGCCTTGGAATGCTGGCTGTGAAGGAAACGTTGGAGGTGATAACGACGATGGCGGTAACGGAGATGGTGGTAACGGAGATGGCGGTAACGGAGATAGTGGTAACGGAGACGGCGGCAATGGCGATGGTGGTAACGGAGACGGCGGCAACGGCGATGGCGGTAACGGAGGAGGCGTTCTCGAAAACGGTTGCCCAGCTGACTTCGATGTCCACCAACTCTTGCCTCACGCTGATTGTGATAAATTCTACTACTGCGTCGCTGGAGAACTCATTGAGAGGCAATGTCCTCCTGGCACTCACTTCAACCCCACGATTCAGGTAAAAACATTGTAAACTATTGTAGCATTGTAAAATATTCCTAACCTACTCAGCAAATTTTTAAATACTAATCGTGTCAAAACTGTGAGACACGTCACCAAATTTATTAAACATTAACATGCTTAGTATATTTATCAAATCACTCTTTGTATAATAGTTTTTATAATAGTCTTTGTAAAATGGTAAAATTGAAAATTAGTGAAATTATTGGGTAATGTGATATACTACTGAGTTAGCAACAGGGTGATGATACTTGTATCTTTGTGATATCATGAGCGTCTACGGTACGGTACGTCTGCGGTTACACTTAACAACCCGGACTGTATGCTTGTTAGCTGAGTCTGGTAAAATTAAAAAAAAAAATAAGTTCCATAAAAAAAAGTTTTCACACTTTACAAAATTAACTGTTATTAGTTATAATAAATAATCAACGTAACATAAGACAAAAATATTTAATATTCTTTCAGGTTTGCGACTGGCCATGGGCCGCAGGTTGCGAAGGAAACGTTGGTGGAGACGGTGGTTCAGATGGTAATGGAGACGGCGGTAATGGAGATGGTGGTAACGGAGACGGCGGTAACGGAGACGGTGGTAACGGAGATGGTGGTAACGGAGACGGCGGTAACGGAGACGGTGGTAACGGAGGAGGTAGTCTTGAAAATGGTTGCCCCGCTGACTTTGATGTCCACCAACTCTTGCCTCACGCTGATTGTAACAAATTCTACTACTGTGTCTTCGGAGAATTAGTAGAGAGGGAATGTCCTCCCGGCACCCACTTCAACCCCAAGATTCAGGTATTACAATTTCGTTTATTCCGAAAAGACTAATTAGGTATAGATCTAGTTTTTGAGATCAAATTCGATGATTACAAAATTTTACCAGTGATTGATTTATCACTATCTTTATAATACTATATATATGAATTTCGCTTTATAAAAAGTAATGAATATCAAAATCTTAGGTCTGTGACTGGCCCTGGAATGCTGGCTGTGAAGAAAGCTCCGGAGAAGATAATGGCTCAGGCGGTAACGGAGACAATGACAATGGCTCTGGTGGTGATGGAGGCAACGACAACGGAAACGGAGACAACGACAATGACAACGGAGACAACGACAATGACAACGGAGACGGTGACAACGGAAACGGAGACAATGACAACGGAGACAATGACAACGGAGACAATGACAA
>JACJUM010003212.1:7066059-7135616 GCA_020976665.1 Heortia vitessoides | reverse complement strand
CAATGGAGACAGCGACAGCGGTTCTGATGGCAATGGAGATAGCGACAGCAACAACAAATGCGACGAGTGCAACATCGTTCCTTGGGCCCACGACACCGACTGCGACAAGTACTGGAGGTGCGTTGGAAAGAGCGCAGTCTTAGTCACTTGCTCTGAAGGTCTACATTTCAACCGCAAGAGTGGCACATGCGACTTCATCTGCAACGCCAACTGCGACAGAACCGAAATCCAGTCAACGGCCCAGGCCAACGGACTCAAGATCTTCCTCCCCTGGAATAAGGTCGATGACAAAATCCAGAGACTTATTGAAAAACGCAACTTCTAATTGATATATTTATTTTTTATTAACCAAAATTAATAAATAACATGTGATTAACTCTAACGATTGTTAAATGTATCAAAGATATATTACGGAAAATAATTTAAATTGTACAGTTCATTTTGATATATATTAATTAAATGAAATAATAGTGCAGTAGCTATTTTGTTTACTGTTGGCTGTCGGCCGCTTCGTTAGCTTCGATTACCTGAAAAGAAAAGATAATTTTATATTATTGAGCATATAATTGTAAATTATAAATAAATATATTTACACACAACACACGATACAATGACCTGACTCTGAGAAAAGTCACTTAAATCACTTGTGTTAAGGACATCAGACAACAGAGGCATGTCAAATATACTAACTACTAAAATACATGTTTAAAAGCCAGACACAGAAAAAAACAAATATTTATCATATAAATATTTTTACTGGGTGGGGATCTAAAGGTTTATCCCTTTGCGGATACGATACAATCACTACCCTCTATATAGTGTCAATATAGTATCTATATGAGAATATAAATTCACACAGCATCTCATGCATTTACCTGGCTCGGAGATGAGTCGTTTAAAGCTTTTGTGTTACGGACGTCAGACTACAGAGGAATTAGCCATGAAGCGCATTATTTTAGTATTATATGTCGGTAGGTATATTCTATTAAATTATTATAAAAATGAAAGTAATTGATACTTCCATATTTAATCATATTTTGTTCACAATTTCATAGGTATTGCAGTTTTTGTAGCGTATCCTGATTAACTTTGGAAAACAAAGGTAATGCCACCGTTAGACATATGCCTCCCCAGGAAAGGGGGAATTTTGCCCATAATTGCCGCGTTAGGCGAGTGTACCTCAGTCGCCTCTATTGACACTTGTTACAGGGCGAGGTACTATTCTACTCAGCCGGTACCTCACGGCTATGCCAGCTAATTATCAAATGGACTTTGGTAAAACGCAATTTTAATACTACAGATACACTCAGAATGTGTTGGATCTTCACCAGATTTTGCTTTTAAGTTGTTTTATAATGGGTTGCATCTCAAACCTGTTTTAAACTTAGACTTGAAGTAAATTTATTTCGTACTGTCAAGAACATTACAAGAAGAATAGCATAGATGGTGTTACTAGTAACTGAATATAATTTTGTTACTGATTTATAATAAAACTTATACACATGACTTTCTAGTAATGACATGAGTTTCATTTTAATATTATATTATTTTGGTATTTTAAAAGGTATTTAAAAGCCATTGGTGCCACTGTTGGACATAGGCCTACCCGAGAAAAGGGGAAATTTTGCCCGTAATTGCGCGTTGGGCAAGCGTGTTGGCAATCGCAGAGCATAGGTTCGCGACGGGGATGCTACTGCCCATCCCTACACTGTTACTGATGGATATACCGCTATCTGTCGGTTCTGGTACTTTAGTCGCCTCTTACGGCACCTGGTACAGCGGGAGGCACTATTCTGATCTGCCGGCACCACACGCCCAAACATATTAGGTTTTTTTGAATACTGAGGTCCCTACCGCTATCGGGCTCGTCGAATTCTCACCACGAATCAGAAATAGATGTGTGTGGAGGAGTTTCAACTGTTAGTGACTTATGACTATGAACTTTATGGGTACTCGTATGACGTGAACAGGGTGATTAATCTTATTGGTAATACACAGCATACGGGGACACCCCGCAAGCCACGCAACGATCAGTGTATCGACCTGTCGTTTTTTTTAAACCTTAATACATGAGCGGGGAGTCCCCGCATCTTGAATATCGACAGATTTTTTTGGACCAAACGCCTTAAATAAGTTAGGGTGCAATTGCTTTTTTTATTTACTAGCGACATCCTTACTACTATTATTGCTACTTGACTACGTCTGTGTTCTAGTTTTGAAGGAAATTACTAGGTAAATGTGACGTCATAATGCAGGTTACAAGTTTGGCGACGCGCTAGTGACACTGTCCGAACATCTAAAAGAATACGAAGATGGCGATTCACATATAATATATGTAAGGCTGGTTTAAAACCAATCTATTTGAAAGAAAAAAACATTTAAAACAGAAATAACCTGGTTTTAAGTTTAAAACGATTTGTATTGACGACTATTTAATAACAACTACATTTTATTGCCGTGTGCACATTAGAATAGTACCTCTCCCGGTATTAGGAATCGTAAGAAGCGACTAAGGTACCAGAACCGACAGATGGCGGTATATCCATCCGTAACAGTGCAGCAAATGCACAGAACGGGGATGGACAGCAGCATCAGCGCTCTGCGAGTGCCAACACGCTTGCCCGACGCGGCAATTATGGGTGAGATAATTCCATTCTAAAGGAGGCCTATGCGCTGTACATAGGCCTCCATAGTTGACTTCCAATGACTGATATGATGATACCATCTGATATTATGATATTATATTACATACCCTCTTAACTTTCTTCCCGTAGACCGACCAGAAAGTGACATTGACCTCTGTTGGCTTGCCGGTGCGAGCGTCGAACACGCGACAGCTGTCGAAGGGAGGACTATAGAGGTGGAGAGATACTGCACTATCTACGTGAGACGGGTTCTCCATACGGTGCAGTCCGAGAGCGTCTGGAATGGAAAGAAAACAATGACACTTAAAATAACAGTAAAACTGCAACTCTCTCTGAACCAGATATGGGAACTGAAATCAACAAAATGTTTCTTAAGGCAACAGTTTGTTAGCTTCGACGCCGGTATTCCATTCCAACAATATTTACTGTTGATATGAACCTTTATCACTACCAGTTTTTCTTGCAGGTTCCTTTTTGGTGGCTCGTATAATGAACTTGCATTAAACTTAGTCTTAAGACCCGATTGGTGATTGTTATATGGAAGTATCGCTATTTTTAGAGCTTGAAACATTGAAACTCATTTATCAGGCCATTGATAAGTAAACATGACATTCAAAGTTTATAAGTTAAGGTAAAAATGTTTGGTATCCAAAAAAACTATTCCACGCGGACGAAGTCGCGGGCACAGCTAGTTACTTATAAATACTACGGGTGGTATTCAAAAGCAAATAAGAAGTTAAAAAAATTGAACTATTCTAATCTGCCGTGAAGTACCGACAAAGTAGAATAGTACCTCCCTCTTATACCCTCTTGTACCTGGTCTCGTAAGAGGCGACTAATGCACCAGAACCGACAGACGGCGGTATGTCCATCCGAGATAATGCAGCTCAAATACACAGGGTGGGGATTGGCAGCAGCATCCCCGTCGTGAGAGCTGTGCTCTGCGATTGCCAAAACGCTTGCCCACCGCGGCAATTATGGGCAAAATTCCCCCTTTCTTGGGGAGGCTTTTGTCCAGTAGTAGCCTTCTGGCTTTAATGATGATGATGCTGATAATACTAGAATAATTTCCCAACAAAAGAAAAATATATACTTATGTCGAGAATGACGTACCATTTATATAGCAAACATCATTCAATTCCAGCCTGGTTCGTCCTAACTCATCCATCTGTTCTGAGTCATAATTTTGCTCGCACCCATTATGCCCGCCGCCAATTTTACCGCCGTAATTTTGACAGCTGTCATTCTGACAGTTCATATTGAGGTCGGCCATGTTGCCCAACACCATGTCCTCGCTCTCGGAACAGCAACGCATTCTGGGTTTGTTTTTTAATACTTTTTTCACTTCTGGTTGAACGGTTGCCGGCCAGTCGTATCTGCAATTGTAATTAAAAAACAAATGATTTATTATCGACAGCGTTACGATTCTCAACCTTGAAAGATTCAGTAGTAATACTTAAAGCACTTCAATAATCTCAGATTGTAAGGTATAAAACAAATGTGTGTATGGGCTATTAAAATTGAGACCTGTTACAGGAGGTAGACCTCAAGCGAAGGTCGTCTTGTTCGTTTTGTCGTGTTGTTATCTCACTCACTGTTTATCTACCGTTTCACTCACTGTTTAAGAGTGAGAGAGCTTGTTTGTCAATCTAGTCTTATAAAAAAATAAATAAAAGTGCAATATTCGAAACATGTTAAGTCAGTTTGTGATTGAGGATTCCAACTTTCAATCTTTGCAGACAAAAAATTGACTGTACATTTTCTCTGGACAAAAACCTCTGGCTACTAATTTATGGGCGAGTTATTGAATTCTAATCTACTTTCCATTCGCATTAGGCTGTTGCTATGAGGTACCGGCGGATTAAAATAGTTTCCTCTTACAGGTATTGTAAGAGGTACTAAAGTACCAGAACCATCAGATAGCGGTAGCTCAAATACCTTACCCGATAGTATCACTTCTTTCATAAGCACAGACAAGACATGTCATCTATTTACTCTCAGATTGTCCCTCTATTATTAAAAGGCTACACAGGCGTTATTTTAATAAAAACGGTAGACCGCGTTGCCGCACTAGAGCGCAAAGCCTAACTTAGAATATCAACCACATCATTTCAAGTCGAGGTCTGGCCTCAAAGATGAGGTTGAGTGATCGCTGACAGTCTCACCCCGCAAACCTTGCAGAGCGATCTCGCATCTCGCGGACATCTCGCAGGACGCACGGCTCCGGTCGGGCCCATGTCATTAATGAACAACCTCGCCTATCTCGTGGGTGCCTAGTGCTGGAATTGACGTCTGACTAGTACAGTATTTTAATGGGGTTCGTTTAATGAAAAATTTAAGTCCCAAGGCGATGCCAATACTGCCATCAATATTGCCATCGGTCTGCAGTTGCTAACGCATCTGCTTACTATTAGTGCCAAACTGAAGTCACGTGATTTAAACGGATTGTTGACGACCATACAAATACTGGCGACTCAACGTGAGTAATTGATCGCGAAGAGAGAAAATCCACACCAATGGAGGGGATAGGTTACCTTTTACTTTGGCATAAAAGTGCCTGACCGAATTTGTAATATAGTACGTATAAGTAGGATAAATAGTCCAGTTAGGTAAATCCAACTTATCCAACTTCTAGAAAGAGTTTAATCGCCGAATCCTACTCAGATCGGCAACGTTGGGAAAACTGAGGAACATCTTCTCATCAATATAATAATAATAAGCATTTTATTCGGACAGTACAATGATTTTTCATCAGTTTATAGTTGCTGTTGAATCTTGTCGTTATCAACATCGACAACATCGTCGTTCATCGGTTGCCCTCATTTGGCAAAGGCCCCTTCCAACTCCTTCTATTCTGTTGCCTCTATTTCTTCATGCCACCTTTGGTCTTCCAGTGTTTCTTGGATACCAGAAAATGATATTTTTTTCCATTTCTTGTTGTCCCTTATTGTATGGCTGGCCCATCTCCACTTAAGTTTTCTTATTATTGTAGTCACATCTCCTATTTTCGTACGTTTCCTCATTAGTTTGTTTCTTACTCTGTCTAATTTTTTATATTTAGCATCCTCTTCTCCGTGGTTTTTGGCATGATTTTAATTTTGCTTTTTGTGCTTTTCTAAGTGGCTAAGTTTGGCACACATATATGAGAATCGGTAACATGCATGCATTGTGTAATTTTGTTATTAGGGACATTTTGATCTCTGCATACTTCGTTGTTCCTTTAAGACGACTTGTATCTACTTCTTCGTCATTATATCTGTGGTTGAGATCTGTTAGCCTGAGTATGTATACTCTGTAACGTATGCAATAAGTTTTCCATTAACTGTAATAGGGTCTTCTGTTGCAATAGGCTATTTTCATCTATCAACAAAAAAATATAACATTATGTTACTTGAATAAATAATAACGTGAGGAATTGAAAAAAAATGTCGTTATTCCATAAAAACCTAAGATTAATTTTATATTTCAAAATTAAAATCCGAGTTTTATTATCTGTAAGTCACGTGACCGAAAACACCGTCCACCATGTTTTTTTCCAGAATGACGTCACAAGCACTAAAATATCTAAATGTAAACAACTGACTGTGTTCCTTAATTTTTTACTTTTTTTGTGTATAATTCCTTTTATTTTAGAGATTTTGTATTTTATTACGCTACTTTTGCATAATTAAACATGGACGTCGGATTTGTAAAAGCCGAAAGTACTAATTTACCGAAGATAGATGCGGTAATGATTACAAACTTCTTTGCGTGTAATACAGATTTCTTTTCTGCCGAATGCAGAAATATAAAAACAGCTATGTAAGTAAATCTTTCTATTACTTTATCACAACAATATCATTTGTGTGATTCATAGGTGTAATTCAATGAAATTTTCTTATTTTGAGGTTAACAACATCGTTCGGAATAGTAATAAATAACTTTTCTGGAGTCTTCAATGTCGAATTCTTACAATTTAACGCAACACACCAACGATACGGGTTATAGAAACTCATCTTTTTATATAAATAAAAACAACTCAACAAAGCCGACAAACTCAATATCGTGTCAATGACAAATGTCAATTTGAGGTTACAATATTTTAGTACTATTGACGTCACCAAAATGGCGGATGGTATTTTGGCGCGTATATTTTACGACAAATTTTTAATATTTTTTTTTCGGCATAAATCGGTCATATTTTGCTGAAATAAAAATTATAATGAATTATCAGATATATACGAACATTTAAAAAAAAAATGAAGAAATTGGAGAATAGCCTATTGTCATGATTTTAGTTTTTGACGTATTTATTGTTAAACCAAACAACCGACACGTCCGACATACCTCAGAGTAATTGTCTTAATTGGAGACATTTATCTATTGTACCCGTAGGAGTATATAGAGAAAGGGTTGGGCGGGCCGTGTCCACCCCAGAATGGTCTAGTGCCCAGGATGTCAGACTACCGATTCTAAGTTCTACAAATACTGGTGGCTAAATTTAAATAACTTCTAATTTATAGCCTTATAATTTAAAATTTGTTAGAGCCTAATTAACGATAACTAAGCTTAGATACGTCAATGGTTGCATCCGAAAACCCATCAGGTACAAAAAGTATTTATCAGGGGTCACTGATAAATTCGTTATGATTTTTTACTACAGGCGCCATCTCTTAAGATTGTTTAGAACTATTTGCTTGATTGTTCGACATTATACAATTTATTTGTTTTGCAGGTTTGATAAAAAGTACTTGGGAAATTTATGAAATTACAATTTCATGCTTATAAAATAAATAAGAAAGTGTGTGTCTATTATTTGTAACCTAACGCTTACACGCCTTAAGCTAGTTAAATAATTAGGCGCGGATCCAGCCCTAAAAAAATTGTGGTCACAGCTACCTGATCTATCCAAGCGCTAGTCTTTTCAGATCAGCCCAATGCTGGATCACTCAGATGAAAATTACAACTCCAGAGGGGTGGGCACATTAATATGTACGATACTATGTCCAAATCGAATTCAAATCCGTACTTGCCTTGAGGTACCGGCAGAGTAGAATAGTAACTCTCTCTGTACCAGGGGTCATGAGAGGCGACTAAGGTATCAGAAACGACAGATAGCGGTATATCCATGCAAAAAAATCAGCTCAAATGTACAGGGCGGAGATGGGCAGCAGCATCCCCGTCGCGAAAGCTGCGCTCTGCGCTCGCCAACACGCTTGCCGAGCGCGGCAATTATGGACAAAATTCTCCCAGTCTTGTGGAAGCCTTTATCCATCAGTGGATAATGATTGGTATGATGATGGTGACTAAGTCCATGTGTAGAGAGTTGGACTGACTGCTAGCACTCGAGGTCTTCTGAGGCCAGACCAGAGGTTTGAGTGTCCGTCATTGGGCCTAAGTGCGAATCGGGGTACTTATATGCTGATTAACATGTCAGTGATTTATTATAAGCATGCCCATTGTGCCCACTACGTTCCCTTTTGCCTACTATGTTCCCTTCGAAATAATAATGGTAAAATTTGATGACCTCACTAGATTTCTGTCCGCGAAAACGTCAATTACGAGTAAGTTGATTCAGTGGATTCATATGCCCAATTAAAAAAAGTATCAAATGTAATATTATATTAGGTATATATGCAAAAAGGCTAGGTGTTGCTATGCCTACATATTTTGATAAATATAAATAAATACATCGAACATATTATTTTAGTATATATGGTCCGTCTTGTTATCGTGTTATAAAGAGGATATTAAACACATCATAAGATAACTAACAATAATATTTATTTTGTGTCCCGCTTTATCTTCGCTGTGCGATGGAAACTTACAGTGCTATATTTTGAGCGTAACCTTGTGGTGGCAATGTTTATGTTCTAGGTTATATTATATTTCAGGGTTAGGAGGAAACTGAATAAAAGCAATAATAAAACGTCTTTTTAACGGCTTTAAAACGAGGTTTATTTTTGACATTTTTGATATCAATGATAGGTGACCGAACGGCGAACAAAAAACGTCAAAAATATTTAAACGGCGTTTCGAAGCCGTTAAAGAAGTAGTTTTATAACAAGTACCTAGTAACCGTGTGAATGACAGATTTAGTATTTAAGGAGAAGAAATAAAAAAGGCTTAATCATACATTAAATTCTTGAATCTGTTTGCGTGTTTGAAAAGTCTGAAGAGGTATTTGCGTTCATAATGGCCACAGTATAGTGCGATCTGTTTTCATAATATTAGCTATTTATAATTTCCCTACACCAGGGTTATTGGCTTAAATTAGGCAATCCCTAATTCTAATTAATTTATATTTATAAGAGTTAGGGTGGCAAGGGTAACTGAAGGACTAAGGGTTTCAGGGTAACAATTTTCAAGATATCTAGTGTACAAATTAGTAATGTAGAAATGTTTAAAAAATAATGCACACTTTCAATTACAATAATAAAAAACTGTTTAAATTATAAATAAAAAAATAATTAATAACTAATAAAAAAAATCTAGCAATTTAAATAATATTTAACCTATAATACCATAAGTATCATACAAACATGGTACTGACAATTAAAAACCTAACAAAAAAAGAATGATCCAATTCGGTGCAGTCGTTCTAGAATTATACGCGTACATACATTTCAATCGTTTATATTTATTTATATACTAGCGATCCGCCCCGAATTCGCGCGGGATGATTATGTGGGTTATGGTAGTACATAATTTTGAACTATCTCGTCTCTCGTCTAGTAAACGCAAAAAAAATATTTTTTAATTTACTACATCATATTAGAAACTTCTGAAATATCAGTGTTACTTTACTTTCATCATAACAGCCATAGAGGTACACTGCTGGACGTAGGCCTCCCCAAGAAAGAGGGAATTTTGCCCATAATTGCCACACTGGGCAGACGTGTTCAATGTGTTCGTGGCAATCGTAGAGCGCAATTTCGCGTTGGAGATGCTGCTGTTTATCCCCGCCCTGTGCTTTTGAGCTACGCTGTTCCGGATGGATATACTGCCATCTGTCGGTTCTGGTACCTCAGTCGCCTCTAACGCCACCTGGTACATGGGGGGTACTATTCTACTCTGCCGGTACCTCTCTACTTTGTAATGCATGTATAATACACTTCTTCTTAAATGAAACTCTGTCTATTAAAAACACCGCATCAAAATCCGTCGCGTAGTTTTAAAGATCGAAGCCTATATATGGCCATACAACAGGAAGTGACTTTGCTTTGAGTAGGTAGTGATTAACAAAGCGTGTCCGTACAACATTTGTGTTTGTGTGTACACGCCCGCAGGTCGTTAGTTCATTGTTTGTGGTGGCATGTTATTGCTTGCATCACTTATTTTCATTGACCGTTACATATAAATATAAACATTATATCAATTATTTGCAACAAGGGGCTATTTACAGTGTCTTAAGTCGATTTTGATATCAATGTTACTAACTGAGGGCATTCACGGATTATCGGGATCAAGTGTTGTGGTATGACACGAAAAATGCTGAAATGATGTTCATATAATCACCATCATCATACCAGCTATAGGAAGTCTACTGCTGGACATTGGCCTCCCCAGGAAAGGGGGAATTTTGCCCATAATTGCCGCGCTAGGCGAAATGTGTATTGGCAATGGCAGAGCGCAGCATTTTTTTGCCCTACTACATGGGCTAAATGTAAATTTCATTTTCATCACCATCACCACAATCATCATCATCATCACCATCATCATCATCATAATCATCATCATCACCATCATCATTACAGCATCTGAAAGTCCACTACTGGACATAAGCCTTCATAATTGCTGCGCTGGGCAAGCGCGTTGGCAATCACAGAGCGCAGCTTTTGCGACGGGGATGATACTACCCATACCACCCTGTGTATTTGAGCTACACTGTCTCGGATGGATATACCGCCACCTGTCAGTGCCACTCAGTCGCCTCTTACGACGCCTGGTACATGGGGAGGTACTATTCTACTCCGCGGGTACCCCGTAGCACAAAATTATTTCTAATGCACATATTTAATACCTAGACACATAAATGTTTGTTCTAGGTGGCGATCAAACTCTTGGCGCAAAAGTTAGGATTACTACCATCTTCGCGATCGGGAAAGTCATATTAGTAAAGCTTGGGAGATAATGCGTTAGATTAGATTTCAAAAAACGGTGCAATAACCTTAAGAGTGGGTTTGTGAGCGATAAACACATTATTTCTGGTCATTTACTCAAATAAAGTGTATTGCGCGATAAATATATGTGGGACAAAGTTTTGGGTCAGTAGCGACAACAATTCAAGATATATAACTATATTTTTTTAATTCAAATCACACATCTCATATCGTCGAGATAAGTAGCTTAAAGCATTTGTGTTACGGATATCAGACAATAGAAGAATCACAAATATAATACTTAGATACATAAAAATAACCACCAGACACAGAACAAACACGAATATTCACCATACAAATATTTGCTCTGGGTGGCGCCAAGGTTTGATACCTTGGCGCTCAAGATACGATCACTACCAACTTCACCATAGGGCCTGTCATGTCTTGCTAAAAAAAGAGATGATTGCATTCAGATCCCTTTATCTTAACCTTATCATAATAGTAGCCATAAAAGGTCCACTGCTGGGCATAGGATCAATAAAAAGAGAAGTTTGCCCATAATTGCCGCGGTGGGCAAGCGTGATGGCAATCTTAAAGTTGAGCTTGGCGACGGGAATGCTGTCCTTTGCCATTTGCCCATTCCCGGTCTGTTTCATTAAAGCTACACTTTCGGATAGATATGCCGCCTCTCGCTTCCAGTATTTTTTGGGTATTAATCGATTCGGTTTACTAGTTGACATGTAAAAACTAATATGGTAAACAAACACACAACGACGGCCAGAAATTCAATTGGCGAAAAGGACATGTAGATAAAAAATGTTGTTTAATATCATAATATTTTGTTCATCAGTTTGTTATTAGTTTCAAGTCAAAGAGGATTCTTTTACAATAACATTTGTTAAAAACAGTTAAAACATTTTAAAAAAGAGCTCTTCGAATAATAAAGTTATAAAGAATAATTTGCTTTTATTTTCTTTCTTGTTCCTCCTGTAAACCTATACATCGATGACAATTGAATTTACGTCCAACGATATACGTTCACATTCACAAATATTTGAATGCACTGGTTATAACTATACTTTCCGATACAATCTGAACTGCTTTGTAAAGCTGTTATAACTAGTTTAGTATCGTTGACTGTTAATGTTAGAAAATATTACGCATATACATTTAGGTGCAAAGGTTATCAAAATAATTGAAATAGCTGATTTATATCACATAACACTCCAAACATCTGTTTCAAATTGTGCAGGTACAAGTCCCGTCGAACAAAATAAAAAGAATAGTCATTATAAATAAGTTTGTAAGTCTGTTTAAATGTGCCTGAGATTACTCAAGAACCACTTGTCCGATTTGTTAAATTTTTTTAGTGTTGGATAGTCCAATTTTGAAAGGACACTAGAACATAAATAGTGTAGCATAAATAACGCTAGGTTTATTCTAGAGCTTAACGCGGGGAAAATTGCGTGCTGCTAGTGAGTTATACAGAGATTTATTTATTTTTAAAGGGGTGGGGGTAGTTATAGTGCCTTTCTCAATACCAGCTATGGTAAGACTAAGGTACCGAAACGGACAGATGGCGGTATATCCAACCGAAATAGCGCAGATTAAATTCTACAGAATGGAGATGGGCAGCAGCATCCACGTCGAAGCTGCATTCAGGGATTATTACCACGCCTATCCAAAAACCCCCTATGGTTTAATATAATATAAACCGCGTTTTAAAGCCGTTTTATAGTAATTTTTTTCATAAGAAGTGATCGAAAAAATTAAAAAAACATTTTGACGTTGGCTTTATTTGAAACTTCTTTTAAAAATGACACCTAATCATTTTCTAAAAGCATTTAATTTCCTTTTCTTGGCGATGTTTCAGTAGGAATTTCTTTTAATTTTATGACCCGGTCTTCAAACAAGCAAACAGTCTGTTGGATTGTGAACGCAATCTTTTCTCTATTACTAAGTTGCAAACTGTATTTCTAATCGTAACGTACATTGTTTATCTGTCTATTTAAAACTTGTTAGATTATTTTCCTTGTAAATAGTTGACGCTGAAATAAATAACACACACACACAACATACAGTTATCCGTTACCTAATATTTTATTTACTAAAGCAATCACATTATCCATAGCCCACCTGATAGTAAGTATCACCGCAGCTTATAGAAGCTCGTTATATACATTACCCAGTAAATTCACTGCCTTTCTCATAATATATAGGATTGGTCTAACGGGTTGCCTGCTGTCCTATAACCAAATCCTCCTTACAAATAAGCCTTTACGAGCCAAACAGCTTAAATCGTCTTAGGGTTTGGTTATTCTATTGTTCTTAACAGTTAACTCTACTATTAGCCGTGAGGTACCGGCAGAGTACCTGGTACTCTGGCCAGAGGTACCCTCAGCACTTGGTGTCGTAAGAGGGGGCTGAGGTACCGGAGCGGATAGATGACGTTATATCTATTCCAAAAATCGTAATGCACGAGGCGGTGATAGAAGCATCTGCGTTACGAAACTATAATCTGAGATTGCCTTCTTTCAGCAATTATAAGCAAAATCGGCCTTTCTCTACAGCTCTGGCACCTCGCTGGACACGAGTTAGAATAGTTATGGGTCCTGTGCCATGGCTTAGACCTGCCGCGTCCAGTCCACTGCCTGCTTGCAATGGTGTTAGTTCACGATAGCGCTGCCAGATGCCGAAGGAATGGCGGCTCCTTCATATATAACCATACGGTTAGTGACGAGAGAACGTCATAAACAAAACATGTAGTACACTCCATGGGAGACAAGTTCGTGTATTCCACAGGTGCAACTATAGGCGGCCGGTGGCTAATAGGATGATGATGGTGAACTGACCTGACTTCCTCCAAGCTCCCACTTAGTAGCTTCATGAAACAATGTGAGTCAGCGTGGTCGTGAATGGCTGACGCGTGTCCAGGGCCCCAGCATATAATCATGATGTTGAAGGCTCCGTTTCCAGCATCCACCAAATTGCGGGTGTACCTATAATATAAGAACAGATCAATTACAGTATTTTGTTATTTTCTATCAAATCATCATTATCATCATCATCACCAGCCATTGAAAGTCCGCTGCTGGGTATAGGCCCTTCCAAGAAAGGAGGTTAATTGCCACGCTAGACAAGCATGTCGGAAATCGCAGAGCGTATCTTTTGCGACGGGGATGCGTACAACCAAAACCTGTTTTAGTTTACTTAAAATTTAGTCTTCATTGATAGAGTTATAGAAGTAATACTTTTTCGTAATTAATAACCTCCGTAAGGTACCGGCAGAGTAGAATAGTAATACCTCCCACTGCACCAGGTGTTATAAGAGGCGACTAAGGTACCAGAACCGACAGATGGCGGTATATCCATCCGAAACAGTGCAGCTTAAATGCAAAGGGTGGAACTGGCCGTTGCGAAAGTTGCGCTCTGCGATTGCCAACAGGCTTGCCAGGCGCGGCGATTATGAGCCAAAATCCTCCTCACTTGGAGAGGCCTATGCCCAGCAGTGGACTTTCAATGGCTGATGTGATGATGATGAAGTGATGAAAAAGTTAACATAATTCAATGAATTGTGTATAAAATTCAACCATCGGATGGCTACAGGTTAAACGAATTGCAGTTATCGTTTAGTTTTGGTTGCTATGTAAATATAAGTTCATAATGTTATCACGTAACGCCGCTAACTTGAGAAAATCCAAACGCGTCAATGCGATTGCAATCTTTGTTTTTATTTAATTATCTAGTAGGTTGGAAAACTATTATTGTATTTAACCAAAACTTGTATGCCGTCATCGGAAATTCAATTAGTCATAAATATATTTGTTTTTTTAGATCAGGTCGACCTACAAGATTATTGTCCGCGAGATACATAGTTAGCGTCATCGTAGCCTATTGACACTTGCAAAATCACAAGGATATCACTAGCGCGTTACCCACCTTGCGCTTTGAAGATATGATCTCCATTACCCAGTAATTTATCGTAGACATTAATTATTATCACATGCGCTAGGACTCATACAAAAGGCGTATGCATTGGTACTGCATTAATAACTCTAACGCGCATACATCAACCGCAGCAAATAGCAGTGAAGATTGAGAGAGGCAGTGATATTACTAGGTAAATGTGACATAATATCTTCAAGTCATAAGGTTGGCAACGCTGGTTTAGTAGTGATATCCTTGTGATAATACAAGAGTGCGATGACGTATATATATATATATGTGTGTGTGTGTGTGTGTATTTGTGTGTGCAAGTATATATAATAGTCTATACCTTGGCGTAGCACCTAATCAAAATCATTAAACAGAAAATGCCAGGTCACGTAATTCAGTCCTTCCTCCACAAAACTGTTCTCTTTTGTAACCTCAGTTGACTTTTTGTAGTTAGCTTCTATAAAAGCAACTATTTATCAATCTTGTTTGTTTAATAATTACCCTGCCAAAATGTTCAGTACACTATCAAACCCAACAAACATTGTGCTGTCCTAAGTATATTATATATGTTTACCATGGAAATGATATTGCAACAATAAATTAACATAAAAACTATCCTATCCTTCACGTTAGATCAAACTTCATAAAGTAAGCAAAAATAGATTCAAATCGGTTACCGCCACCACACCACCGCGATTACCACCACACCTGCCCAGGGCCGCAATTATAGGCAGACTTCTCTCTTTCTTGAGGAGACTTATGTCCAACTGTGGAAATTCTATGATCTGATAATGAGTTATATCTTACCGAAATCGATCGAACTTGGCGTATTTCTTCCAGTCCTTCGGGTTTGATTTGTAGCCGGCCATGAGTTTCTGAACATCCTGTACATTGACGTGGCTGCTTGAGAAGACCCTGTGCAGTTCTTCTAGTAATTTGTCCAGGCCGGTTATCTCTCTATAAAAAAGAATGTTGTATTATTAAACTTGTTGATGGAAGAATGTAGAGTCTTTATCATCTTACCAATCGTGAGAGACACAAGTACATGAAAAGTTTCACCTATTTCAACCGCCATAAAGCGGTTTACGCATTGCAACGCGCTAGTGATATCCTTGTGATATTACGAGCATCTATAGGCTGCGGTGACGATTATTATCATACGAACTGTATGGTTATTTTTCGATCCGGTCGAATAAAAGACATTTCCAATAGGCCAGCTGTATTGAGATTGCACCTAACCCAATATTGAGTTTCCATACAAATTGTCTATCGTTGGTCAGATGCAGTATGGATGAACTATATGCTTTGCGATTCTTTTTTGATTTGAACAACTTATTATAAAATATAAAAGTTATGCTATTTTTAAAAGCTTAACAATAAGGTTTACCGAAATTTGTATCTTCTACACCTCTATCACTCAGCAGAGGACGAACGGTGCAGGACTTGTTTTGGTATTGAACAATATGGAAACACTGAAGAATGCGCCATCGGGCCCATCAAAACAAATGAAGCGCAGATATTTTACTTACTGCGTTATCTTGAGGGGTCGCTCTATGGGCAGTATTTCCATCTCAGTGCATTGGGATACCCTAATCTTGCAATTAGCGTTTTCCACCTCCATGATTCAATCTGTGAACAATGTGACTGTGAGTTAATAGAAGACTTCGAAAACACTGCTCATCTATAATCACTAATTTTACATAACACACACACACACACACACACACACATACACAAACGTATTAGTGTCTTGTGTAGTGAAGTCACGGAAAGTTAAGTCCGGGATTGAAAGTTTGTATTTCAGCTTGAGAATGTCCACTAATGGACATAGTCCTCCCAATAATGTGTACACTTACAAGTAAGTAAGTGATATACACACGGTGTGTGTATATCTTACATTAACTTACACACACACGCATTATTCCTAAATTCGCACTCGCGTAGTCCCCACAGTGCAAACCGCACATAATCCATCCTCTTTTTTGTCAACCATCTTATCATCATCCTCGGCCATAGGACGTTCACGTCTGGACATCAGTCTCCCAAAAATTATATAGTATCCCCAGTGTTTATTGCAGAGATTAACTTCATGACGGAAATGCTGCTGCCCGTCCATTCTCATCCTATTGCATTAGAGCTTCGCTGTATCGGATGGAACAACGGACATCTACCGGTTCTGGTACCACAGTCACCTTTTACGATACCTAGTATAGGGTGGGTAGGTTTTTAGACTTGGCATTTTAATTTATCTATGCCTGAATAATTCAGAGATTTGTTTTAGTTTTGTCGAAACATCCATACCTGCGTATCTAGTCTTTTAATGTATTCGAATGACCTTGGCACTTGTAAAGTACAGCGTATAACACGACTTATCAATCAATGGCTTTTATAACAATCCAATAGAGAATATAGTTAAAATTAAGAGTACAATTATAAAACTACTCATTTAACGGATTGAACAAGCCGTTGTAAAATGATTCAGTTTAAGGTTAACTCATAAATATAAGAAAATGCATAGATGTGATGCATCTGTTATTTCCTTGTGGGGAAGAATTGGTGACCTATAGAATAAGTATTGCATACCTTTCTGAGACACCAGTTCCTCACACCTTCTAGTGTTCTTAGTCCTTTTTATGGCTTAAGCATCTCGTTTTTACCATATTTGTGATAAAAAATCTGAATTTATTTATTAATTACTGAATATATATTTATTATTCCTTTTATAAAAGGAAAAGCTGACTGATTGACTGACATGTCAACGCAGGGCCTGAACTATAAGGGTTAGAGACTTGATATTTTACAGGGTTTACTCTTACCATGTAAGGAAGCACTAAGAAGGAAACTATAGAAAATTAATCCGCTAAGGGGGTAAAATGAATGTGTCAAGAGTATACAATATATAAACGGGGGTTCAGAGTTATTTAAATCAAATGTTATATTTGAGTTATAAATTATTTTCTGAATTCAAATAATCGGACTTTCATAAGCTATTGATATACGAAATAATTTTCAAAATTTATTGTATTTGCACTTACGTATTACCGCCCGCTTTAATGGTCACGTATTAAAGAATCAAATATTATTATTTTACAATAAATTAACGAGCTGCGCCGTCCTCGCGCGGGTGCAATGAGGGTAAAACATGGTTATTATGGGTTCTCTAAGAAATAAATACATACCATTCGGGACTCTTTGTAGACTTTTTTAAGGCGTGAAATACTATAGCACACTATTTTGATCGTCGGGTTAAGCCACCGTTTTCAATGTAACCAAAAAATGTATTTCTTTACGAAACCACAGTGGAAATCTCTAAAATTACCAGTTTTTTATTATATTAGTCAGGTATTTTTCATAAAAATCATCTTTTTGAATTCGTTTATCTATTTAAAAAAACCGCATTAAAATCCGTTGCGTAATTTTAAAGATCTAAGCATAAATAGGAACATACAGACAGCAGATAAATAGTTTCTTGTCCATAAAATGTAGGATTAAAATATATTCTATGATGTATAAGGGCTTTTGCTATTTTATAATAATGTATTTTATATTAACTCTTTCTTTAAAGTTTTTAAATTGCTTACATAGTTCTTTAGTTTTTACAAACATAACACAACTCTTACCTACATACATACATTACGCCTGTGTCTCGTCGAGGTAGGCAGAGACTATGAATCTCCACTTGTTACGATCTTGGCACACCTCTCGCTTTCCTTACTCGCATTAGTCCTTTCATACACGCTTGTTTGTTCCAGCAACTGACCTGACCTACCTCTTACCTGCATAGTTCTTTTAATTTATAATATCATTATCATCATCATCATATCAACCATATTGGAAGTCCACTGCTGGATACAGGTCTCCCTAAGAAAGGCGGAATTTTGTAATAATAATCATATTTAATAATTGCCGCGCTCGGCTAACGTTTTGGCAATCGTAGAGCGCAGCTTTCGCAATGGATATGCTGCTGCCCATCCCCGCCTTGTGCATTTGAGGTACGCTGTTTCGAATGCATATATCGCCAACTGACTGTTTTGGTAGTTGCTTCTTATGACACCTGGTGCAGGAGATGGTGCTATTTTACTATGCCGGCTCCACACGGCCTCTAGTTTATAATGTAACCTATATTAATCGGTAAACTTTTTTTAATTGGTAAACCTTTTTCTTATGGTAAAAGAACTATTTGGATCGATTTTCGAGTTTATTTGTCACAAATACATAGACATTTTCGCTTTTTAATTACTAATTTACTCTGGCGGTACCACACGGCTCAAATTATATCTCCATTTATAGTCGCAACACTTTTTTTATGATAAACATAAGCCGTGAGGTACCGGCAGAGTAGAATAGTAACTCCCCCTGCACCATATGTCGTAAGAAGCGACTAAGGTACCAGAATTGACAGATGGCGGTATAACCATTAAAAACAGTGCAGCCCAAATGCACAGGGCGAGGTTGGGCAGCAGCACCCCGTCGCGAAAGCTGCGCTCTCCATATTGCCAACAACACGCTTGCCCAGCGCAGCAATTATGGGTCAAATTCCTCCTTCTTTGGGGAGGCCTATATGATGAAACATACCTATCCGGTTAAGACAGGACGTCTGTCGGGTCAGCTTGCACAATACATGTATAGATAACATACATGGAAATGACGTAATTGACGCACACAAACAAACACATCGTGTTGCGACACGGACCGGTCAAGTTTTCCCCACGTAATCGAATCCAAACCTAACTCATAAGCACAAATAGAACCGGCTAGAGTTCAAACACGGGTTATCTCTGGTCTACGCAGTATGTAAGTCATTCATCTAAACTGTGTGAATGGACAGATCGTGGTGAATTAGTTTTATTGATATGTATCATGTAAACGAACGGCGTGATATGAAGTCAAAAGTCTCCGATCAATTTATTTATTTATTTCCTTATATATTTTCATTAATTATGAAGTCAGCAAACAAGTATACGGTCCGCATGATGGTAAATGTCACCGCAGCCATATACTCTCGTGTCATCACAAGGATTTCTCTAGCGTGTCCCCAACCTTGTGAATTGAAAATACTATTACACATTTACCCAGTAATTTCACTGCCTTTCTCAATCTTTAAAGCGGAATACAGCAATACGTACACTGCAATTTGGTGGTAGAAATAGGTGAGAGTATCATCATCATCATCATACCAGCCATTGAAAGTCCACTGCTGGACATAATCCTCTCCAAGAAAGGAGGTTTTTTGCCCATAATTGCCGCGCTGGGCAAGCGTGTTGGCAATCGCAGAGCGCAGCTATCGCCATGGCGATGCTGCCACCCTGTGCATTTGAGCTGCACTGTTTCGGGTGGACATGCCGCCATCCTTCGGTTGGTGATGATGGTACCACCATAGTCGCCTCTTACGACACCTGGTGCAGTGGGAGGTACTATTCTATGCTGCCGATACCTCACGGCAATAGTAATAAATAACTACATAATAGTAAGTAAGTATTTTTTTTTTCCTATTTGGTTAAACCTATTGCTGGACTACTCAGACGTCAATTCCAGCGCCACCGAAAAAAGAGGGCGGGGCCTCTCATAGGTGAGAGGTCCGATGCCCGTAATTGTCCTGCGTGCCCCGCGGCTGCGACCGCGCGTTTAGCTACGGCCGCGCCCACAAGGTTCGCGGTATATGAGCGGGATCGACGGTGATCGCCCGAGGGCGCCTCTAAAGGGGTGAATTTATTTATGAAATTCAGTAAAAGAGGACGGACGGAGTAAGTATAATAAGTACCAATACCAATAACCAGACGACGTTTGTAAAAGGTCTACCTCTTCTGTTTATGACAGAGGTTTTGAAATCAGTTCAATCATATCTAAGTTTGTTTTTTTACAAACGTACCAAAATCCAAACCCTGTTTAGTTAGTAGTTCTATTTTAAGGAGCGGTCTTTTTCGAAAATATAAGATAGCCTATGTCCCTAAGCAAAGAAATATCTCTCTAATGGTCAAGAAATTTTTAAAATCGACCAAGTTGTTTTCGAGTTTTTTCTATTTATAATATTAGTATTGATTAAGACATAATAAATGACGGGCCCGATGGCGCATATGGCAGTGATCCTGTCATGGGGGTCGTGGGCTCGATTCCTTCGATCCAGAGCAAATATTTATATTTGTATTTGTTCTGTTTCTGGGTGTTTAAGTAGTATGTATTTAAGTAGTACATTTGTGATTTCTCTGGTGTCTGGAGTCCGTAACACGATTGCCCTAAGCGACTTACCACGGAGTCAGGTCAATGTATAAGAAGTTGTGGATATTTACTTAATTATAATTTACAGAAATAATATAAGTATAATCTTTTTCACGCAAACAGTAACGTGGGCAGATTGGCATTTAAATAGCAAATCATCATTATACCAGCCATAAAGTTTTATAGTCTATTTCCAGCAGAAGTTACTCCTTCAGCTGGTCATAGACTTTGGACCAGCAAAAATATGTTATGTCGGTGTCATTATATGAAATGTTGTGTGAATTTATGTACTCGTATTTATGAACTGTAATGATTTGTATAGATAAGTTAAAGCCGGCGTGCAAGTACAAGAAATCACAGGTAGGCTCGTCCGGCAGCCTATAAAAACAAACACTCAGGGCCTATACAACCGGTCTAGACTGGTTCTAGGTTCGGTCTATTCTAAACTAGTGAATACACATGGTAGCGTTCGAATTAGGAGTTCTATTTTTGATGATTTATATAATTAAATGAAGAGTTAATCAAAACTTTGATAGAGAAAAGAGTCTGTATTTAGGTCCCAAGCTAACAAATCTTTGTTGGCATATTAAATATGTCGTGTAGTATTATTCTTTCGAATAGTACCTCCCTCTTGGAGATATTGTTAGAGGTACCGGAACCGACAGATGGCGTTATATGCATATTCTAGAAAACGAGTCGTCGGCAAATTCTTTATTTTCAAGTGAGCATTGCACATCTATCTTCTAGAGCTATTGTTCTCAGAAGTGATTGAAGATAAATAAATAATAATAAATAAACAACATTTCATACATTAACCTGACTCGGAGATAAGTTTCTTAAAGCACTTGTGTTATGGACATCAGACAACAAAGGAATTACTTATATAATAAAAAAAAGCATATTTCTAACAACCGGACACAGAAAAACACAAATATCATCATATAAATATTTGTCTAGGGTGGGGATCGAAATCAAGACCTTTGGCCCTTAAGATAGGGTCACTGCCATTTACGCCATCGGGTCCGTATTTGTAAACAGTTGAACTTGATAAATACTTTAGGTACTAGAACGTGAACCTTCATACTAACAGTCATAAAACATCCACAGATGGAGATAGGCCTCCCTAAATAAATTCTAATAGGACATGTTGCATGCAGCCAGTATCCAGGACAATCCTGTGACTAGGAAGATTGCTTGTTCCACTTGTGGGTAGACTGGTGCGCTTGCCGGTGCGTGGTCTCCATTATAAAACCTCACCAGGCCCTGTTGGTTCTGCATATATTTTTATAGACCAGGCCGATAGACAAGCCTACAGTTCGCGTGATAGTAAGCGTAATGTCACAAGGATATCACTAGCGAGTTGTCAACTTTGTGACTTGAAGATTACTCAGTCACATTACTCAGTATTTTCACCGCCTCTCTCACCCTTAAAATCGGGACATAGCAATGCGAACACTGCTGTTTGGTGGTAGAAATAGGTGAAAATAAGGTACCATACAATGACCGATGCAGACCATCTTTGTATGAGGTCTACATCTGCCCATTGCTATTTAAATTCACAAATATATTAGATTTACCCATTTGACGTACTAATTTATGTATTTTTAATCATCGTACCCGTCGTAGTAAATGACGTGCCCGACGGCGCAGACGGTAGTGATCCTATTTTTTGCGCCAGGGTTCACGGGTTCGATTCCCACCTAGAACTAACATTTATACAGTGATATTTGTGTTTGATCTGTGCGTAGGTATCGATGGTGCGTAGGTCATTACCGACTAAAACATATGATCTTCTGCCCCTCTAGACTTCACTCGGGTACATAGTTAAATTGTATATCACGGATCCCGTCACCCGCCATCGGAGGAAGGGGTGAAGTTGCTTATTAATGAGCGACCTTATGCCCGATCATATCCGCGTACCCGCTGAGTTAACTTGCTCTGAGCGGCGCTGTTTGGCTGTAGAATTTGATGAGAGATACCTCTCTGAAGACGGCAATACAAATTAAGGCCACCTTTAGCAAACTCCTTCGCCTTTTGCGTACCTACGTTTGATAGTGTTTACCAGAAGATAAAGTAATTCATTAGGAAGGCTTAGGTATGTGATAAGGTATGATTTATAGGTAGCCTACTTCCTCTGCCCAGGTGTTAAAGACAACCGAAGTCAGAACCGACAGATGGCAGTATATCCATTTGAAACATTGTAGGTCAAACGCAAATAGCCTTTTCTGCCACCATGCCTTCATAGTGCGGAAATTTTGAGCGAAACTCCAAATAAAACCTAGGTTATCGCTGGATGCACGCCGCAACAATAAACGAAACAACCATTTCTTTTGGAGATTACTTGGGGAGGCCATGTCTAGCAGTGGACGTCTTAAGATATATGACGATTATGATTAACATACTAATCGTTAGACATGTAACATTAATAATTCTGACTGAAGCAAAACTGACGAGACTGAAGCAAAACTGACGAGACTAAAGCAAACAATGGGTCAGTTTTTACGTGCAAAAATATTCATATATATATTAAATTATTTATTTATACTTATACTAGCGACCCGCCCCGGCTTCGCTCGGGTGCGATGAGGATAAAAAGAGGATATATGTGAGCTAGCCCTTATAAATGGACAAATGCCTTGCAAACTTTTTTGTAAACCTTTTTAAGGTGAAGGGTTCAGTTTGCAACGTGAGCGCAAAAATTTTAATTGTTTCTCTACTATATTTTGAATGTATTATACATATAGACATTTCTCTTGCATCACTATGCATTAAAAAAACGCATTGAATTCCGTTGCGATGCATAAAAATCTACAGTACAGTCCCTAAATACATAGGGTCAGTCTGACAGTAGGACGGGACTTTGTTTTATGGTATGTAAGTAAGTATGGGTTTATCTCAATGGGTATTCGATTATGAGAAATCGATTCATTCTTATGTTAAAGGTGCTTATGTATAAACAGCAAAATCATGTTTAAGATAATATTTACTTGGTGTAGTAATAGTACCTCCCTCTGTGCCAAGTGTCGTATCCATCCAACACAGCGGTACAGGGTGGTGATCGGCAGCAGCTTTCTCTTTACGAGATTGTGCTCTGCGATTGCTACCACGTCTACCTAGCGCTGGCATAGGCATATAAGGCCTTGCGCTGGGTTGTCAAACTAGCAACCAGCACATGTGCTGGCCACGCGGTCACCGTAAACTAAGGCTTTTAATGTCACATATCACTATCGCGACCTATGACCTGATACAATACCGAAACCGTGGGGTGTTGATAGAAACTAGCACCTCACGGTTTCACAAGGTTAAGATGTGGAACTTCCATACTAACTTTGTACCCCCTTTTTAACCCCTTAAGGGATAATTTTCGAAAATATATTACACGTCTTTTATAACTTTCAATTTATAACCTCCATATTGATTATCATTCCCTGGACCTGACGCCGTGAGACCTACCAAAACTGGCGGGAGAGATTAAACTTGAAAGATCGCAGTTCAACAGAGTGGGGATAGGCTGTAGCAATTCTATCGCAAAGCTCTACGTTCGCCACCAAGCCTGCCCAGCGCAGCAATTACGGGCAAAATTTCGGATAGACTTATTTCCAGCAGCAGACTTTCCATGGCTGATATAATAAAAAAAAATCCATTCAAATATTATAATTGAAAATATGTATGTCTGACTGTCTATCAGTCTGAATGTTATATTTTGACAGTTTCACTTGTGCACGAATTTTAATTAAAATACAATGCCTGTTATTGTAATAATAATAACTGCGATATATAAAGTATGAAATATATATACAGAGTCGCAGTAAATAAATGTATAAATGGACGTACCTGCATATTTTCTATTATTAGATCGGAAACTAGTTGCGAGTCAGTTACAGCCTAGTACTCGGATAAAAACCTAGGCAATTTCCTAGGATACCTACGTTCAAGGAAATACAGTACAGTCACTTTAAAGCATAAACACTATCTATACAGATAGACGTATGCAATGTAGGTAATTAATGAAAAATATATTTCTTATCACAAGCGTAATATTGAACATATTTGGGTTTTTCTTTATAATGTCGGTACATTTATAATGCATGTTTCATTTTATAAACTAGAAATTGTTGTGTTTGAAATTTTCCTCATATTTCTAATTAAAGAAGAACTATAAGTTAGTACAAAGAATAAACAAACGCATAGAAACAAACAATAATATTAACTTACGTGTTCAAGCGTATAAAACTCTCGACTTGATAACAGAACTCGCACTCAAGAAATGTGGCAACTAATAAATAAAAAAATAACTGTAAAATCTCTTTTGTGTAAACTGTTTTCACTTCACTAAAATGGTGGTGGCTCAAATGCAATGTGTCAAAGACGAGTAATAACTTTTTAAAAATGGCAGCTCCGCCTCCTCGCGTTCACTATCCTCGAATGCCGCCACTTTTCCCGCGTCTTAACTTTTATTTGACAGATCGAAAGTTTTTACGGACATCTAAAGAGTACAGATGACCCGTTCTATACATATTACGTATTAGCCTCAGTTGATCTTTATATTGACATAGACAGGTTCGAAGTTTAGCGGACATTCTGGTTGGACGTTTTGTGGTAATTATCAACGTTTGCATTGGAAATTCTAAGGCTATCAGCCTTAGATTTATTTCTTTTATTTTTATTTGATTAAACCACTCATCTTTATAACGTGGATTATAAGCATAGGACATATGAAGACACTAGAAATAAAATAAGATATCTTTTGACATCCTACCAAAGTCCTCAAGGACTTCATTTTATTAAATTTAAAAGTAATATATTTTACGACTTCCAATGGCATTTCATAAATCATAGACAATTACATTCATAGACAATTAATGTTCACATCATTTAAGTATATCAATGTGTCATTCAAAAAGTTGTGTGTGTAATTATTATTTTACGAATTAAATATATTTTAGGAGCAATTTTGACGGCTTTATACATTTCTTCTCCACATTAACTTTTACTGAGTAAAATTTTAAGTTCATCCGTTTCTGCAATTTTCTTAAAAAAGTTTAAACATTTTTCACTTCTAATTAATGAGTTATTTCTTTGTTGTACCCACTCTAGTATTTGAAAAATTGCTTCTTGAGGTTAATGACGTTTACCTTGGACAAATAGATCAGGTGGATAAGTCCAATTACATGTAAAATGTACCGAATCCAACTTTTGATAGAAATCTGAAAAATTTACTAAACCAATGCTCAACTGATATATCCCAGAGATTAATGCTAAAAGTCAACGACCAATAAAACAAAACAAAATCTAATTACGTAGAAATAAAATCAATAACGTCCTCGCATGCATGCACCTTAAGAAGAGGCAGTGAAATACCACTTGGTAGAGGCAGTGAAATGACTGGGTGTGACATAATATCTTCAAGTCACAAGGTTTGCAACGCGCTAATAATATCCTTATGATATTACGAGCATTTATAGGCTTACTATCATGCGGCCTGTATGCTTGTTTGTCGACCTGGTATATTAAAAAACAAGTACCACATTTATAAATCGTACACTGCTGGATATAGGTCTCCCCAATGGGAATTTAGGGCATATTTGCCACGCTAGGAGTCATAATGGCAAACAAAGGGTGTAAAGTCGTGACGTTGGTATGGATATAGCGACATTCGGTTGCGGAACGTCAGTCCTCTCGTACGACACCAGGTAAAAGGAGATGTGCTACTCTTCTCTGCCAGTACCTAACGTCTTGTGATTTTTTTTTATTTATTTAACTTTATTGCACAAAATGGTACAAAATGTACAAATGGCGAACTTAATGCCAGATGGCATTATCTCCCAGTCAACCATTACACCAAACAGAAAAAAGATAGTGGTGCAGGCAATATATATACAAAATAAATAAACGTGGTATACTTATTTGTATAAATAAACGCAATAAATGCATATGATAAATAAAATATATATATATATATTTATATACATAAAATAACGTACATCAGAAATAGGGTTATAAAGTTAGAGAAGCAGCGTCAGTAAATTAAGTACAGAGACAGCGTTTTAGGATAAATTTGTTTGGGGATTGTTTAATATTCAACGGAAGCTCGTTCCAGAGTCGTATAGCTGTCACTGTAAAAGAGTTTGTCAAAAAACTGTCAATCAAAAAACTGAGTGATGAGAAGGAGTTAAGAGCGAGAGAGTATTAGAAGAATGGAGATTACGTTCGGGAGAGGAAGATAGGAATTGGAATCTGTCCTTTAAGTAAACTGGTGCGTACGGATCAAAAACTATTGAAAATAGTATGGTTATAACTCGAATTTTGCGACGTTTTTGAATAGGAAGTCAGCCGAGAAGAGAACGGATAATGAGACGGAAATATGATCGTATTTACGCAAAGCGAAAATGAAACAAAGAAAGACAGTTGTTTAATAGACGATCCAATTTATTAAGGAGTTCTTGAGAGATATTAGTGCAGCACACGTCACCATAGTCAATTATGGGTAAAACCAAGGATTGAATAAGAAGGGCTTTGGTTTTAGTAGGAAGAAAATATTTTAATCGATAGAGAGCATGAAGCGTTCCCGTACCTTACTGCTGATTTTATTAACATGTGTATCCCAGGTTAAGGAAGAGTCGATAAATAGGCCAAGATTCTTAACGCATGAGCTGAAGGGCACAACCACGTTATTAAAAATAATTACAGGAATGTTTTTTAAACTGGATAATTGTCGTTTGCTGCCCAAGATAATGGCTTAAGTCTTGGACAGGTTCACAGAGACACCAAACTTTTGTGACCAGTTTGTTATGTTGGTCAAATCTGCATTAATCCGAGCAATGGCATTATCCAGGTCATTGTACTCTGCCTGGGTGTATAGTATAGTAGTTGCAGGTCATCAGCGTATAGATGGTAAGAGCAGCCAATAGATTTGGTGACAAGGTTTATTAAAAGGGAAAATAATAACGGAGAGAGAATGCCACCTTGCGGCACACCAGCATCAATTGTCACCCACAGGGACAAATCATCTCCCAGGCGCACCGCTTGCTGGCGTTCTCGAAGGTAGGATGCAAACCATTCCCGAACCAGAGACCCCGACGTAAGAGAGAATAGAGAGGAGAACTTCGTGATTGATAGAGTTGAAGGCGATGTGAAGAACTCAAAAATTGTGAATGCTTCCACACGCAGGAACCGGCTCATTTAGAATAAAATTAAAACCTAGCCTTAAGCTGAGTTGCAATTTCAAGATACAATGTAAGAAGCTTGTAAATACAATGTGTTATTACAATTCTAACGTTAGTGGACTTTATCTTGAGGCGATAAAGATCATTTTTCCTTGGCAACAGCGTGAATGAATGAGATGACGCTGTTAGTCTCCACTCTAAGATAAAGGGCTGGTAGCCCTTGAACCTATTTTATTTTATAGATAATTACTTAAGTTTATCGAACTTTGTGATACCTACTTTTGTGTTGTTGTTTTTTATATATAAAATCTTTTTTTCTTTCTTGCTACCCATACTTTGGCACGGGTAAGAGCTTAACTTTTTTACATTAACTTACTACCTACATATATTTTATATCTTGGCATTGATAAACTTAGTTATAAAACCCGTCTCGTGCCAGCAGGCTAGTATTAAAGTAGGACACTCAATGACCTATTTGTTTAAATGACTCTTATAACACCATAAGGTTATCAAAGTCATCGGTTATTTGTTTATTTTTTTATTAGACCAGTTCGACAAACAAGCATACAGTCCGCGTGATAGTAAGCGTTATTACAGAATGAAGACACTCGTGATATAACAAATAACAAGGATATCACTAACGCGGTAAACTTGAGAATACATGCAAGATTATCCAGTAAATTCACTGCATCTCTCACCCTTCAAGGGTTTGAAATAGGTATGAGTAAGGTACCAATGCAGACGACCTTTTTTATGAGGTCGACCTCAAGTATCGTGTAAAATTATAATAAGCAAATATATACTCATAGATTGATTTTTGTTGTTTTGAAAGTTCCTATGATATGCCTATTTAAATATATATTTGACATTTACTTTGATAATGAACTTTTTTATCTTACCACCGGTCCTTGGTTAGTCTGTACCTCTATTTCTATCAAACACAATATAGACTACATCTGCTCTACTTCCCAAACTACCAATTTAAAAACTATCACGATTATTTGTTTGTGCAGAAAAATACAAACCACATCCCTCGGAAACCGTGCACTTTGCAGAGACTCAACAATTACTTCATTTTCTTCTGACACTTAAGCTAAAAGCGTAAAAAAATTATGTCAATATTTTTCTGCATAATCAAAAATCTAATTCTTCAATGTGCTATGTATACTAGACACATTAGCTATACTTTATCCCCATATTGTGACGAGGAAGGGAAATACGCGCGTGAAACCGCGGAATACTGCTAGTTTGGTAATAAATACATCTAGAATGTTAACTGGTTCTAGTTATATCAGTTATCGGAAGTCTACTGTTGGACATAGGCCTCTCCAAAAAAGGAGGTATTTTACACATAATTGCCGCGCTGGGCAAGCGTGTTGGCGATCGCAGAGTGCAGCTTTCGCGTCAGGGATGCTGCTGCCCATCACCGCCCTGTACATTTGAGCTACACTGTTTCGGATGGATATACCGCCATCTGCCAGTTCTGATACCTCAGTCGCCTCTAGAGACACCTGGTGCATTGGGAGGTATTATTCTACTCTGCCGGTCCCTCAGGGCTCGTTTCATACCATGGATAAAGGTATTACAGTAATATATGGAGGAAGGAGTGAAATTAATGAGTCAATCAGTATACATGTACGTATGTCATGAAATTTTAAAAATACTTTTAATAGTATTAATATTTAAGTTTGTGAGGTTGTTTGTCACTCTTTCACGTCCACTGCTAGACATAGGCCTCCCCAATCTGGCAATTATATTGCAGCGTTAAGCAGATGTGGTTTCTAGTTCGGGAAGATATCTTTTGTTAGGAGCACAAAATAGTATATTGGTGCAACTCAAAAAATCTATGGGATCTTGGCAAGCTGGAACTGCACCAGGATGTAAGCACATGATAAGCTTTATTAGCCAACACTTCATTTTAAAACTATACTATATTAACAATAAAGACATAGTTTTCGAATAAATAATGAAATAAACTACACTAAATTAACAATAAGAATAATATCCATGGAGACATATTTAAGATGTGGCAAAATAAGAGATTTGTACAGTATTATGCGATGTTCTGCATATGAAGCCAGATAGTTTGCTATATTTCCTCGAAAGTTTATCGTAGTGAATGAAAACAAAATGGACTTGCATTACTTTCAATATAAACGGTCCATATATCGGTATATCCAACCGCAACAGTGTAGCTCAAATGTACAGGGCGGGGATCCCGTCGAGAATGCTACGCTCTGTGATTGCCAACACGCTTGCCTAGCGCGGCAATAATGGGCTAAATTCCCCTTTTCTTGGAGAGGCCAATGTTTAGCAGTGGACCTCCAATGGCTAAAATAATGATGATTACGACCAAGAGGTGTACGCGCCCGCCGCAATCATAGAAGTTAAGGATGACTCGCAACGGCCGGTTATTGGATAGGTGACCAAAAATCAAGCTCGAAAAATACGAAAGCGCGGCCGCATTTGGACTCCCTATTACCTTAAAATTCCTAAGGAGTGTCCTTAAGGAAGTCCCATGAGGAAGCACAACTTTGAATTGGAGATAAGAGAACTCCCTCACCTTTGACTTCCTTTCCTGTAAAACACGATCCAGTATGCAATCAAAGTAGATTGAGTTTTTACACCAAGTGAAAGAGACAATTGAGCATTTCTCAACACTAATCTGTTGAGATTACGTTTAGGTCTTCCTGTTGAGTAATCCAGTTGCGAATAGAATTTACGCGAGAAAACATCTGAAGATCATCCGCGTATAGGAGAAAAAAGTTTACAAGCTTTTGTATCATATCATTGCTATTATAAACATCAATTGACCCAAATGTGAACCATGAGCTACACCAGATAATATTAAGTTAGATTGCAAACCATAGCCCTTTAACGCAACTAGTTAGATACGGTTAAAAATGTAAGATTTAAGCCATCGTAAGAGGTAGCCATGTACGCACATTGACTCAAGTTTTTAATTGATTGAACCAAAGGTGGACCGACTATCTGACTAAAACTGCGGCAACGCGCTGGCCCCCAATAACCAGTTCCATTGGAAATCTTTTGAAGGTTAAGTCCACCAGTAGACGCCCTACTTCAGGTCTTCTTGCTCTCGGATTCTTATAAGGATTCACATATTTATAGAATGACTTGCAAAAACCATATGCCAAAGATGGAATCAACATATTTTTGTCGTATTAAGTTTTATGTAAAAATATATATTTTTGAAAGTATTTGATAATTCAAGTTAAAGTGTTCCCCAGGGAAACGATACAGAGTAAAAAACGCGCGGACAGAGTCGTGGTAGGTAGACTAGTAAATTTATAAAGAAATTTCTAAACAATAGATAATTGACGTAATATAGAAACAAAAGAACGCGCGTCACTAGGCAATTTCTACTTTGACGACTGGAACGAAACTTTGAATGCTGGAAAATAAGATTTATATGATACTAGCTAGTTGTACGGTAGTCGAAATTCGTCCATTATTCATAAAGTTCATAATTTGCTTCACATTTAATAAACAGTTGATGTTTACTTAATTTCAGTACCTATGTTATTTAAACAGTATGTAATTATAATTTTATTTTATTTAATTATTTTTAGTGCATGTTTGTAAAGGAAATTCTCCAATTTAATTTAGAATGTGTAATATGTAATTTGTTCGCGAAATTCGTTTAAAAAGGTGTACACATTTTTCACTTTGCTCATTATGTATACCTAGCTATTTCATTTTTTCCTCTAAGAATAGATATTTTTCTTATTATTGCTCCCGAAGCGCAATCAAAAACCGACAGTTGTTAAATCAAATACAAGGGCAGGGAGGCATCCTCATCCAGAAACTTCAATCTGCGATTGTCACCGGCGCTTTTCACCGGTGTCTGCGCAACGCGGCAATTATGGCCAAATTAACTTTTCCTTGGGGAGCAGTTTCCAGCAATGAACACTCTACGACAGATATGACGTTGATGGCAGTGTTTAAGGAGTCTCTCGCAAAATTATTGAAGTTAGGCAACTTATGTAGCGGTCGGTATCTGAGAAGTGGCCGCACCCACCTATAATATAGGCTATAAATAATTACAAGTGTGCCCCACCAGGGATCAGGTGCGCGATACCGACCCTTCAAACACGATTTTTGGGATCCCCATGCTATTAGTAAACTATTTAACAAGAGCCAATGCAGAGAGCTCACTCCACATATGATTGATTGATTATAATTGATGAGATTTAGCGGGAAAAAAAACAGTTTTAAATTATTACATACCAAAAAGGTAGCACACATATATGTAGCCTGATTGATGCTATTTTTTTTACACTAACGTCAAACTACTCCGGAAGAAATAGCCTAGGCTGCTGGTTAATGAGCTACCGTATACCTACGCATTCTGGATCACCTTTCGAGGCCTCCCTTAGGGTCAGCAAGATCTGCATAAGGCACCCGGTAATCTTTCGGTAGCATAAAGGAGATAATTCTTGTATTGAGTACCGTAATACTCCGATATGAACTGTCCTCCAAGGGATCTTTAGAGGTCAAATACCGTGACGTGGTTATTATGCCTTAAAAAATATTATTATATATATTCTAAATTGCGGGCCAACGTTCTTGAAGTTTATCAATGTTTGGCTACGTCAAACTGTATCCAATAAAACAACAATATTTTGATCACGTTATCTTTAAAGTTGCCTCCGTGTAATAGATGATTGAATATCAAACAAAAGTCTTTATACATGTATTGACCTAGCTCCACCGCGGCACCACATCTATCGTATTATCATCATCACTATCATCGTACTGGCTGCAAGACTTTCACTCTGGACATAGGCCTTCCCAAGAAAGTCGTAAAATTGACCATAATTACCGCGCTGGGTAATTGCGGTGGCAATAGCAGAGTGTAGCTTCGCGAAGGGGGTGCTGCTGCCCATCGCCACCCCTATGCATTTGAGGTACCTTGCTTCGAGTGGATATACCGCCTACTTCCGGTTCCGGTATTGTCCAATATTTCAATCGCGTCTTACGACATGTGGTATAAGGGTTGGTACTATTCTACTCTGCCGGCACCACACGGTTAGCTGAGTCGCATTTCATCATTAAAAGTTGACGGATGGGCACCGTATATTTTTGCAAAATATAAAGAAGCCTGTCCTAAATAACGTTCACTTAGGAATCGTAGTTTCCCAGTATTAAGTGTTGCCAAAGCTAGCGTTGTCAGATGCAGTAATGCGAAAGAACGTTAACTCTGGTGAACGAGTGATATGGAACTCGAACTGAGTTATGAGGATAGTAGGTGATCGACTTAAATCAACCCTATTTGGCTGGTTTGCTGAGCTAAAAGTGATTTCGGACCGCACATTGCAGGTTATTATTTATCTATGGATCACACTATGTCACCTTATAAATTATATTTTTGTTAAAAATCATTCGTATTTTATTCATTTATTTCAATTTATTTATTTTAACTTATTTTTGTTTTTATTTCTAAAAAAAAACATGGATTTGTATAAGAAAGTAATAGAATCATTTCACTTCACTTTCCTTATTAATTTCATCAACGCCTATTCCACTTTAATTTGCTAATTAGTTGTTATACAATGCAGCTGTACTAAATATATAAAACTATTAATTTTATAATTGTATTATTTAATTGCCCGCAAGATAAATAGACGATCCGACTAAAACCGCTGGGTCGCGCTGGACACAGGCCGCATACAACCGGTCCCATTAAAAATTACTTGATGATGTTGATGATGATAAACATTTAATTTGAAATGAGAAGTCATTCATATTATTTTGAAAATAAAAGTATAGGTTTATTTGTTGTATTACCTCTCTACTTTTAGATTTACGAAACAATTTTATTTACTCCAGGAAACAGTTAACTTAGTTTAAATTTCTATGTTGTAATCGAAAGCTATTTTTCTGCAATACTTTCGAAAAATACCTTAGAAATCTAGCGCACAAATGTATCAATTTAAAAGAGTGAATTTTACTACAAAATCTCCGTACACATACGACATTACGTTAATAAGCCGAATCACTCGGTAAGTAGTATACCATTTTTAAACGAGAACGAAGTTCCTGAACGAAATGAAACGGCTTATCCTTTGCCTTAAAAAGTATACTCTTACGCCTTTTTTCTCCGGCGCGTTTTCGCGGCAAAAGTAGTATACTATTTTCTGGGTTGAAAAAATGAAAAGACGTAAGTACGCCGGTTTATACTGATGATGCGACGTTTTACAGTTGAGAAGGAAGTTCGTGTGTAATAAGGCATTCGAGTTGCGTTTTGTTAAGTGGGTGAACGCGTTCAACATGCTCGGAATTTTTTAATTTAAATAATGCTGTTTGCGTCTATCGATACAGACATTAATAAGATTCTTAACTGCCGGGCATTTAAGTTTCTATTTATACGAGTTAATTATATCTATTTTATAATAATCGTCCAATATTTAATGTATAAAATATTCATTTTAATATTCGAAATATTTTTATTACGAATTTGATTTAAATATTAGTCATAGGAATACCACTATTGTATTAAGTCCACTATTTTGTATAATATTCTAGCAACCCGCCTCGGCTTTGCACGGGTGCTATAAGGAAAAAAAATAGTGATTGTGGTTATCCCTACGAAATAAGATATACAAACGCCGCCGTTTTATTGTGTATAATACTGTATGAAGTACATTATTTTGATCTACCTCGTGGGGTTCAGTCAGCATTTGCCAAATATTCGTATAAAACGTGGGAATGTAGATGCAATCCCACCTAAAATTATCAGTGCTGAATTTCACGGTATTTCGTTTACTACAAAATAAATTTAACTCATACTTTAGCCTCAGCAACACGTGGTAGTTATGCTATCAAATTAATTGCTTATATACATATTTTGTAGGTTTAGCATAGTAGCGCCATTTATTGATTACTTACTCAATTCAGTCCAGAGATATCGCCATCTGTTAAAATCGTTTGCAGTTAAAGTCTTTTGTGGCTATAAATTAAGATGTAAGCTAATTTGTCTTTCAAGTTGGATTCAACTGCACACGGTGTACAAATTAATTTTAAAATCGGTTAAGTAGTTCAGGAATACGTCGCGGACAAACGACGCGAAGCGTGATTGAAATGTATTAAGAAGATATGTAATACAAATAATCATCATCTTTTCATTATTACAGCCAAAGGAACTCCACTACTGGACTGGAGATTATCTATATTATTATATATCCGCCATATGAATATTGTATTTTAATAAACAAAAAGTTAAATAAATAAATTAGTACGCTAAAGAGGCGTGTGTGGTATATCAACCAACAGATAGAGTTATATAACCATGCAACACTGTGAAACTCAAATGCAACCGGCAAATGCTTCAAATGATTGTCACCACGTGTCCAGCGAGGCAGTTTTGGTAAAGTACCTCAAAAATTACAATAATATATTGTGTAGGCCTATATACATGTATGTATTTACCGTGAGGTACCGGCACAGTAGAATAGTACCTCTTTCTGTACCAGGTTTCGTAAGAGGCGACTAAGGTACGAAAACCGAAAGATGGCATTATATTATCCCCGAACAAAATTATCCTGAAACGCTGTCTCCGTACTTTATTTACTGATGCTGCTTCTCTAACTTTATAACCCTATTTCTGATGTACGTTATTTTATGTATATATATACATATATATATTTTTTTATATCATATGCATTTATTGCGTTTATTTATACAAATATGTATGTCACGTTTATTTATTTTGTATATATATTGCCTGCACCACTATATTATATTTTTTTTAGTTTTGTGTAATGGTTGACTATATAATACCATCTGGCATTAAGTCCGCCATTTGTACATTTTGTAACATTTTGTGCAATAAAGTTAAATAAATAAATAAAATATATCCATCCGGGCAGCAGCATCCCCGTTGCGAAAGCTGCGCTCAGCGATTGCCTTTGGGCAAATTTTCTTCTCTCTTGGGGAGGCTTATGTCCAACAGTGAATTTTCAATAGCTACTATGATGAAAGCGATTTTTGTGAGTTCAGCCACTGTTCTGACGGAATGGCATGAGTTCTCTGTATGACATATCTCAATAAAATATTTTATTATACAGTTGATAATCCAGTAAAATATTTCATACCATACAAATCATTGATTTGGTAAACAGAACCAAACAACATCAATAACTTAACCTTTAGAGATAACAGTTAGATATATCTAAAATAGTATTTTTTTTATGAAACCAGCTAGAAACTGAAACTTTAACATTTCAGCTTCACAATGTGTAAAGTCCTAGGTAGAAGTAAATATGGAATTTACGACTGCGCTAAGTCGTAGAACAGAACGCCAAAGTCTAACTGTCACTGTCAGCCTGTTTGACACTGGCAGCCCGGCCCATCCAATCGATGCTTGTAAACATAAGCTACCCAAAATGCATCTATATGCGTGATCGAACAAAATACTGTTTAAACACGTATTAATAATATAATCCTAAATTGAATCAAAATTTAACTCTATGTTATATTTGCAAAATAAATATTTTTCTATGAATAAATAAGAAAAATCGGTTCAAAATGTCTGACGCAGAATTGGAGATTCCAAGTACATTTAAAAAGCGAAGCATAAAGAACAGAGGCGGGAGAAAAAGGAAAGCTTCAAGCTCTGAAGGTAATTACTCCATATTGTAATTAAACATTTTGGAATCTAGCGTATTTTACACAATATTGTTATATTATTTTGAGGTTATGATTACAGAAAAATTTCAAGTTTAATTCTACTTAGTCTTCTGAAAGTTCAATAAAAATAAGTAAAGACCAGCAGGCATAGCTAATCTTTATAATAAACTATCTTTAGTAAAAATAATTATTTTAATATTACCTAAATGATAGTTCCTAATATAATAACAAAAGTAAATATATGTTTTATTTATTCTCAATTCTATCATGTAGATAAATCTTTATAGGAGAAAATTTTTCACAAAATTTGTTTGCATGGAACTAGCTCATGACAGTAAATAATACACACAAGACATATGCTAATGCCAGACCAGTATTATTGGTGCTCCTTAGCTGTGTTTTGTCACAGCATGTCTCGTATATTGTTGCTATATATTATTAGCATAGATTATATTATTTAAATTGCTCTTTGTTATCAATTTCAGAGAAAAATAGTTCAGATTCGGATGAACCAACAGTGGTGTTACCAACAAAACGAGCACAAAAAGCAAACCCTAACATCCAGTCTACATCTGGCCCAAAAAGCCAAAAGCCACGAATTGAGAAAGACGAAGAGAGTAGCGACGAAGAGAAAAAGGTAAGTTAATAAAAAAAATTGATAGTAAATATGCAGTTTTTTTTATTTTATATCCTCACTAGCTGTGCCTGCGACTTCGTTCGCGTGCAGTCGTTTTTGGGCAAACTATAGACCCATACCTTTTCACTTTAACTTTGAATGGTATATTTTATTTATATTTTAAAATCAATAGCCTAGAGTTTTAAGCTTCTAGCTCTAACAATAGGGATACTTTCAATCAACTTAATCCCCCCTTTCAACCCTTATAACTCTTATGTCAAATGAAAAAGTAGCCTATGTCCTTTCTAAGGTATTAGACTATCTGTGTACCAAGTTTCATTTAAATCGGTTCAGTAGCTTAGGCGTGATTGCGTAACAGACAGATAGACAGAATTACTTTTGGATTTATAATATTAGTAAGGATTACATCCTAAATTTAACTGCGTTACTGCAGCCTGAAAATTCGTAATAATAACAGTACTTCCAGAAGTACAGTTGAGTTTATAAATTATATACAATGTCATTGAACTAGATCTACTCATGTATATCAAAATAGATATGTTTACGTAGGAAGAGCGAGGCATTCCCTATGCAAGAGTCTTTTGACTATTTTGGGAAATCCCTGCAACTTATTACTTTTAATATTTTCTCTTTATAATAATAGATATATGTTCTTCAACTTTACAGAGCCGTGAAAATAGAACCACACTGTCTGTACAACAACAAAGAGAGAATGCAACAGCTACTTACGAATTGGATACGGAAAAGGACAGAGATGCACAAGCTATATTCGAGAAGGCGCAGAAGATCAACGAGGAGTTGCTAGGGCAGGCTGATGACAAGGTTAGTCTATACTTATTGATTTTTCAGGTTAAATATTTATTTTTGTAGGGAATACAAACTGCTTCCTTTCTCATGGCTGTTAAATAAATAAATAAATCTTTTATTCACTCATAAACATTGTATAAATGTTGATATAAAACAAAATTATTGGGGGCTCATGTTTCTCTGATAAGATAGCATGCAAACCCTTAACAATCTCACATTACATACTCAAAACATTTCCTCAAGAAATTTCTTAACACTATAAAAATTGATGTTCTTTTTCTACTAATAAGGAATATATTTCAAGCTTATCATGTAAATCCTTTATTTTTAATATACTTCAACTTGGTTAACCTACAGTTTTGCTTTTTAATATTTTTTTCTTTTATTCACAAATTTTGTATTTTTTTATATATTTCTTTAATATATTCTTACTGCACTTAACAACACCATTGAAAATATTACTCTTAATATGTGTTTTATTTCTGAACAGTACAGGGTTTGTGTGAAATCTATTTTTTGAATCGTTATTGTTTGGTTCACTGCAGACTAACTCATTGAACAGACTTTGTTTGGGTTTGGGAGACTAGTTGCATTAATGACAACAAAGTCTCCCTAGATGGACTGGTGGTGGCTAATTTCGTGATGGGCTTACCGTGATTCATGTTCCACCACGGATTCACTTCTATTCATACTCTTTTCTGCAGTCCTAAAACCGGTCCACGACAGTTTGTAATTTAATTAAATTAACCTTGGGCGAAACATGATGTGCTGTTGTCTTATTATGTGAACCCTTAATTATAATATGTTATACACTTTATTATAACCTTGGTTGTAACAAATACACATAACACACATAATAATAATACTAAATTCCCACAACATCTCATACATTGACCTGACTCCATGGTAAGTCGCTTAATACACTTGTGTAACTGACGACAGGCAACAGAAGAAACATATTTATACTACTTAAATACATATACATATATAACACCTAAATAAGGAACAGATACAAATATTATCATATAAATATTTTCTTTGGGTGGGAATTGAATTCACAACCCTTGGGGCACAAGATAGGATCACTACCATCGGCGCCATCGGGCTCGTTAAAATAAAATAAATTTTAATTTGATATTTGGAAAAAAAGATAAGAAATTAAACAGCTAGTAGTGCCCTTTTGATACTTTTGGCTGCCCATAAAAGCATGTAAGGCCTCCCAGATTCCTTTTTCGTGTTTTATTATTTAAAATAGTAGCTTATTGTTCTTGTTTTGTTCTTTTTTCAAATGTGACCACCAGTGACAAGGACAAATATATGTAACGTACTTTGTGGGGGGCCCTTATTAGCAGACTCGTTGTTGCTGCAAGACAGTAAATCATCATCATATCAGCCATTGAAGTCCACTGTTGGACATAGGCCTTCCCAAGAAAGGGGCAATTTTACCCATAATTTCCGCGTGTTGGTAATCGCAGTGCGTAGCTTCGCAACGGAAATGTTACTGCCCATCCCCGCCCTGTGCATTTTAGCTACACTGTTACGGATGGATATATCGCCATCTGTCGGTTCTGGTACTATTCTACTCTGCCGGAAGTATTCTACACGGCCTGAATGGTGCAAACAGGCAATGTTTAACATACGGAACTTTTCAGGTGTACAGAGGTATAAATAACTATGCCCAGTACTACAAGAAGCGGGACACAGCTGCCGGCAACGCCAGCTCCGGATTGGTCAGAAAAGGGCCGATAAGGGCGCCGGCCAATCTCAGAGCTACCGTTAGGTAAGTGTGTCTCAGAATCTTTTCTAACAATTACGCTTCGTTCACTACTCTTGATAAAACCGCTGTAATGGCTAAGATGTTCTCAAGATTAAAATATTTTGTCATTTTTGAGAACGGCTGCCGCAAGGTAGTCCAAACGTCGATCTACTACAAGAGGTAGACTACACAGGTCGTCTGCGTTGGTACCTCACTCTCACCTATTTCTTCCGCTAACTAACAGTGTTCGCGTTGCTGTGTTTCGGTTGGCAGTTGGCAGAGGCAGTGAATTAATGTTTTTTTTTTTATATTATGAAGTCAGCAAACAAGCATACGGTCCGCTTATGGTAAACGTGACCGCAGCCTATAGATGCTTGTGTCATCACAAAGATATCACTAGCGTGTCGCCAAAGCTGTGTTTTGAAGAATCTGTGTCACATTTACCCAGTAATTTCATTGCCTTTCTCACTCTTCAAATGACAGCAATGCGAACACTGCTAGTTGGCGGTAGATACAGGTGAGAGTGAGGTATCAATGCAGACGTCGCTTTGTAAGAGGTCTATCTCTTGTACGTTAATGTGACATTAAATCTTCAGTTCACAAGGTTTCTGACACGTTATTGATATCTATGTGGATGACACGAGTGTCAATACGCTGTTTAATTTACCGTTATTTTACCGCATTTGTGTTACGAACGACAGACAACAGAGTAATCACAAATATACTACTTAAAAACATATATTAACACCCAGGCACAGAACAAACAAAAATATCATCATATAAATATTTGCTCTGGGTGGGAGTCGAACCCACGACCCCTGGCGCACAAGTAAGGATCACTACCATCTGCATCTGTAGGTAGAGAGGTACTATTCTACTCTGCGGGTACCTCACGGGCAAAAAGTATAAGTGAATATTCAACATACAAATATTTGCCTTGGGTAGAGCACGAACCCACGACCCTTAGTGCACAAGATAGGAACACAACCGAATGCTCCATCAGGCCGTAAAATATTTTGGACAGAAGGGAAATGGAGCGGTTGATAGATATATCCTCTAAGGTTCGTGGGTTCGATCCCCTCCCACGACGAACATGTTCTGTCTCTGAGCGTTATGTATGTGTCTAACTACCTTTGTAACTCCTCTGTTGTTAGATATTCTGAGACGCAAAAGCTTTCAGTGACTTATCTTGAAGTCAGGTGTACGTATGAGATGTTTTTTTTTAATTGATTGAGACCACAAACTAGTTTACAATACTCACTTAATCTAAGACTTACGACTAATATCATATAAATCATTGTAAACCCAACTTAGCTGGTCACTTATTTCATTTAGGAGTTACATATGGTTCATTACCTGTGTAATACTAATGTCAAAAAAACACCTATGTATGCAATAACTAAGAAAGTAAGGTAAGATAAGAATAGTATAAGTATTAGCGTGTGCATCTACTATATACGATAAGCAAACAAGATATAGACTGACTTATAAGCGTGTATGCGTGTGCGTATTTGTGTGTGTTTATGTATAGGCATATGTTTGATTGCGTGTGTGTGTTGTCACTGTTCATTCATCAAAAAACAGTTAGTAATTTATTATTTTTTTTTATTTCAGATGGGACTACCAACCCGACATCTGCAAGGATTACAAAGAAACAGGATTCTGTGGTTTTGGAGGTGAATATTGAATATTTACTAGTCGCCTGGTGGTTGAATGAAAAAAATTATGTTTTGGATGTATTGATGTGTGGACGTGTGGACATTTACCTTTCAAATGCTAAATTATATTTATGATAGTATTTATTAGAAAAAAAAAGAAATACTTATTTCTCACGACAAAAAATCAACTTCGCTTCAAGCGGGACTCGAACCTGCATCTTTATCTTACCGGAAGACTGCGCTACAATTGTTTTACCGAGACCATAGCAGACACGTCAAACTTTTCTTAGTGTTCTCATTGAGCTCTGAAATCGGCGTCATATTTTCAATGCTATAGGTTTAATAATGCAGCAACCAATAAAAAGATCATAAAGAGGAATGATTATTTGTTTGTTACAGTTTAACTCAAAAACTACTAGACTGATTTGAAAAAATCTTCTTTACCAATTAACAGAGGTGATCTTATATTTTTGAAAAAATTAAGAGACCGGTACATACTGATAATGGAAATAAGTAAATAGGATTTGTATTTTGGTACGTTTGTAACAAATAAACTTAGAAATAAATGAATTCATTTAAAAAATGGTCATCATAAACTAGCATCGCGCGCGGTTTTACCCACGTTATTGGTCCTAGCGTGATGTTATATATATATGATGTGATATACTGTTCCTCGATAACTGGACTATCCAACACTGAAATATTTTTCTAATCGGACCAGCGGATTCTGAGATTAGCGCATTTAAATAAACATACTCTTTAGCTTTATTATATAACATAGGTGATAGATGACATAGGTAACATCATCATCATCATATCACCCATTGGAAGTCCACTGCTGGGCATAGGCCACTCCAAGAAAGGGGGAATTTTGCCCATAATTGCCACGCTCGGCACGCGTGTTGGCAATCGCAGAGCACTGCTAACGTAACGGGGATGCTGCTGCCCATCCCCCCCCCTGTGCATTTGAGCTACATTGATTCTGGTAGATATACGGCGGTATCTGTAGGTTCTGATACATCGACTCTTACGACACCTGGTGTAACAAAATACAATTGTAGGGGGAGGTACTAATCTACTGTGCCGGTACCTCAGGGATTTAGGAAAGGTAAGATAATCTTGTATCCCCATATTGACACGGGAAGGGGAATCTCATGAGTAAAACCGCGGAGCGATGCTAGTTTTTGGTAAATACTTAATCATTTATCCCTTGTCTACTCTAGACTCGTGCAAGTTCCTGCACGATCGGTCCGACTATAAGCACGGGTGGCAGCTCGAGAGGGAGGAGGTGCCGGCGGCGGGGGGAGAGGCGGGTGACTCGGACTACGAGGTGCATAGCGACGAGGAACTGCCTTTCAGGTGTTTTATCTGCAGAAACAGCTTCACCAGCCCTATCGTCACCAAGTAAGTTGCTAGTTTTAAGTAAGCGTCACCGCAGCCTAAGCACGCTTGTTATATCTCAACGACATCACTAGCGCTTTGCAAACCTTCTGCTTAAAGATAATCATATCAGTCATTGGGACATAGGCTTGGGCTGGACATAGCCCTCCCCAAGAAAAGGGAAATTTAGTCCATAATTACCGCGCTGGGCAAGCTATCGCGACGGGGATACTGCTGCATATCACGGCCCTGAGTATACGTGCTATACTGGTTCGGATGGATATACTGCTATCTGCCTGTTCTGGTTCTTTAGTCGCCTCTTAAGACACCTGGTGCAGAGGTAGGTACTGTTCTACTCTGCCGGTACCTCACGACACGTGTAACTTGAAGATATTATGTCACATTACTCAGTGATTTCAATGCTTCACTTTTACACAACAAAAATAGCAGTGTTAATAATAATACGAACTAATTGCTTTATGAGTCAGTCACATTACACTGCTATTTGTCCAACACAAAGCGTTTAGCGACTTACCACGGAATCTGGTCAACGTTTGAGATGTCGTGTGAATATTATTATTATTATTAACTTGTAGAAGTTCCATACTTACTTTACAACCCTCTATTACTCCCTTAAGGGATGTTTTTTTTTAATATTTAATTTACTGAATTTCATTCGAATATCTTCAAAAACAGCCAAGTTACACACTAACTTTGCACCCCCGTTCTATCCTTTGAGGGGGTGAATGTTCAATAATCCTTTATAAGTGTTCTTCTACGTCATAAAAATAATCCTTGTTCAAAATTCAAAGTTTATTACCCTAGTTATAGTTTAGGCCCTGCGTTGATATGACAATCAGTCAGCTTCTCTTTACACTCGTATATATATATGTATGTATATAGATTTTAGTTCGCAACAATTTATTCACGATTTGAAATATCTACTTTTCCTAATTCATCGAATATTTATCACCGCTTTATGTTATATGTAACATTTCCCTATTAGGTATAGTCATCGATAAAACTGTTCGTATGAAATGTTTCAGTATGTAACGGTTTAATTTAAATGAAGCGTGCAAGCAAACACGTGGTACCGGCAGAGTAGAATAGTACCTCCCCTTGTACCTGCTGTCGTAATCGACAGATGGCGGTATATCCACCTCAAGTATTGTAGATCAAGTAACAGGGCAAGAATGGGCAACAGCATTCCCTACGTGAAGCTACGCCTTACTAGAGGTAGACCTGTTACAAAGGTCGTCTGCGTTGGTACTTGACTCTTACTAGAGACTTAGAGAGTAAATAAAATGACCGGGTGAGAGGCAGTGACATAACTTTGTTATTTGACATAGTATCTTCAAATCACAAGGTTAGCTACGCGCTAGTGATATCCTTGTGATAATGCGAACGTGTAAAGGCTGCGGTAACGCCTACTATCACGCGGACCGTATACTTGTTCGTCTAAAGAAATATCTTTCATCTACACTAATATTATAAAGAGGGAATATATGTATTTTTGTATGTAGCGAATAAACTTAAAAAGTACTGGACCGATTTTAATAATTCTTTTTTTATTAGAAAGCTACAGTATCTTTGAGTAACTTAGGCTATATTTAGTACTAGATTGCTTCAGAAATTCCTATTAAAACCAACCAAAGGTGTAAAAAAATTAGCCATAAAATGTCTTTTATTGCATACGCTGCGAAGAATAATAATAATAAGATGAAAATTGTTTGACAATATTATAGAATATATCAATATTTACAAAAAACTTCGCGAGACCATATGTCTAACTATTGTAGTTACGTCAATATGACTACTTTTTTACATTTAACAAATTGATAGAAATGCCGATTAAAATCAGACCGTGTTATCAATATCATTTATATTTTATATCCAAATAAATGATTTAATATTCAAAACTGTCTTAATACCTGGTGATTATTTTTTGAATTATTGAAATTGGACATTCCATTCAAAAGATATCATGAAATTAAAATAAAAATACATGCCGGCGGCGGCCGCCACGCAGCGCATCGAGTAACTAACTCGACGAGAGCAATTGTATTTGGCACTTTCTCGAGTAGGATCTCCAGAAAATCAACACGCTTCGTTGCTACCTACAAATACCACAGCCAACGTAGTGTACAGGGAGGCTTAAAGATAAGCATACAATTTTTTTTAAATCAGGGATTCATGGTCGTTTTATTTAACATGCTTAATACTTAAATATATGTACCTATTTATGTCAACCAGTGCGAAGCCGGCACGGGCCGCTAGTATTATATCTCCCGATAGCATAACCGCTAAAATCGCAGACCTTCCTCGCCCTCTTACTGGCACAACACAGTCACTGACACTCCACATGCACTCGTACAACAGAGCAGTACACCGCGTTCGCCGGCGAACGCGTGAAGTCCCTGCCCCCCCGAGCGATAACCGACAGCCCTAGAGCTGTTGGGCTCAATCTGTCCGTCCTCTTTTGCTAAAATTCATACTAAATTCAACCCCAACGACGGCGGCCGAGCCTAGGTCGAGCCTCTAGAGGTGCCCTCGGGCGCGCCGTCGGTCCCGCTCCGATCTCGCGAGCTTTGCGGGCGCGGCTGCGGGGCACGCACGGTGTGTACGGGCATCGGACCTCTCATCTATGAGAGGCCCCGCCCTCTTTTTCGGTGGCGCTGGAATTGACGTCTGAGTAGTCCAGCAATAGGTTCGTCCTATTGCTGGACTTCTTATTCTTATATCTTTGATTACTTTATTCAAATTTTAGTACGAATCCCTTATTATTTTCTTATTAAAATATAGCCTTAATAACTCAGGAGTAATAGACGCTTAATAATATAGAGAATAAGACGCTTCCTCTTTATAATGTTTGTGTAAATTAATGTAGACGTTAGACCGAGTTAAAGAGGAAATGGAATTGCGATTAAACATGGCTTAGTATCATGTTTAATCGCATAACATCGCATTTGTTATATTGTAAAAAAAGATCAGCGAATAATTTTATGAAGAATTAAATATTGTTGACGATAATTGCGATTAAGTGATGGGTTCCCGATATATTGAAGTGTAGTAGCGGGGAAGTGAAACTTTTGAAACTATTTTGCTCTCCCAGTGCCGTGAGGTACCGGCGTTGTTTCGTAAGAAGCGACTGGGGTTCTCGAATCGACAGATGACGCTATATCCACCCGAAATAGGGCAGGGATGGGCAGCAGCACTCCCGTCGCGAAGCTATGCTCTGCGATTGCCTACACGTAGGTGCCCACAAGGTAGAAACACTACCAAATGAGCCAACGGTCTCTATGTCAAATGTTGTCAAATGAAATTACTTTTCATAGTCTAAATACCTAGGCGCAACTCTAGATTGGGTCCTAAACCTTACTGATATTGGTTTCATAACATTATATAATCATCATAGTAGCCTTGAAAAAATCGGGGAATTTGCCCATAATTGCCCCGCTGGGCAAGCGTGTTCAATCAAAGCATAGCTTTCGCGGCGAGGACCATGCTGCCGTATCCCGCCCTGCGCATTTAAGAAACACTGCTTTGGATGGATATACCTCCATCTGTCAGTTCTAGATACACCTGGTACACGGGTACTGTTCTACTCTGCCGGTACCACACCGCAAGCCAGTACATTATTTTCATTTCTTTTTCCAGGTGTAAACATTATTTCTGCGAGAAGTGCGCTTTGGACAACTATAAGAAGTCAACTCGTTGTTTTATATGCAACACACAAACTGGTGGTGTCTTCAATCCTGCTAAGGAGCTGGAAGTCAAGCTAAAGAGTCATGAAGATGATGATGTCGACGATGATGATTGATTGTAAATAGTGATCAAATATTTAGATGCATATTGCACGCCAAGGTCGTCGATTCAATCCTCACCAGATACTAAAATATTTGTATGAAGATATTTGTTTTTTATGTGTCTTACTATTTATGTAATAATACAAATTTAAAGTGTTATATGCGTGATTCCTCTGTTGTCTGATGTCCGTAACACAAGTGCTGTAAGCGACTTATCACCGAGTTAGGCCAATGTATGAGACGTCATAATAATAATATTTAGTTAATGGAGCTTGAATGTTGAAGTAGAACGTCTACTGTAAATAGACCTCCAAGAAAGGGGGGATATAGCCTGTATTTGCAAGCGTGTTGGCAATCGCAAAGCCTTGCTTCGCGATGGGATTGCTGCTGCCCATTCCCCACCTTATGCACTTGAGATATGCTGCTTAGAGTGGTTATATCGCCATCTGTCCTTCGCTATCGTAGTCGCCTCATGATACCTGGTACGGGGAGGTACTATTCTACTCTGCCGGTACTCACTCACATTTTAGTAGAAATTTTTCATTAGGTAAATATGTATCCGATTATTAATCTGTTGTCTATATGTGTTATAAAATAAGAATATTAAATATTCTATATAAATTTTGTTTTTGTTTTTTTTCCTAATATAACACTTAGTTTATACTTAGACTTAGAATACCTTTCCAATTTCAAAATACAGATTGAAATTATTAACGTGATGAGATGCTTGCAAGCAGTTCTTTAAATGAGCGACCTTAAGCCCAAGTGTGACCGAGACCAATTACTGTCACTCGAGACCAGACCTTGGCTCGAGAGGCCGTCGTCGGGATCAGTTATACGTAGGCTGCAAAAGAGGATGACTGAGTAACCCCTGGTCGCACTAGTTCGTTTATCGATCAAGGGCACTGCACGCGTTTGCCGGCAATCGCGGTGTACTGCTCTACAAAGAGAATGCGTGCTAAGTGTTAGTGTTTGTACAGTGTCAGTGAAAGGGTGACTTACGAAGGGAAGGGGATTCTTGGAGTCTTGATATCGGACGGGTATTGAATTCAAGTCAAGAAAAATATGTTCTATAGGCTTATCATAGGTACTTTATAACCGTCAAAACTAAAAAATTCTTCGAGTATAGTTTTGCTTATTACAATTTTACTCAAATGACCGATTTCCTTTCCTTCCTTTCCTTATGGTGTGTTGTATTTAAAAAAACAGGTCATTTTGTCCTATTTTAATATTAGGCAATTAAGAGCAATTGCCCATTTCTTGGGGAAACGTCGGACAGTGGACAACAGTTCTAATGGCTGGTATTATGATAATACCGCCATCTATCGGTTCCGGTACCTCAATCTCCTGTTACGATATTATTTTTTTTATTATGGAACTTGCAGTAAACTTAGTTTTAGGATTCGTCTGGTGCCGGTAGATTAGTTTAAGGTAGGTCTTATGAAATTATTTGTATTAGAAGTCTTTTATGTTCCCATGGGTCATCAAGGTCGTCTTTATTTACAATAATTATGCATTTAATCACTTGTTTATTGAAAATACATTTTTTTTATATAATTTTTTTATCGGCGATTTGAAAGTGGTCTACTTAAATAAAATTAATATTTGTTTATTATACATTTCACTTACGAACACGTGTTCTCACATTGCTTCTGGATTGACGATTGTGAGAACAATAAGATTACTGGGTAATTGACTAATCCCTTGGTCAAAATTCACGCAGACGTTGTCCTTGCGATTACACGCTCGGCCATAGATTTCGGTGACCTGACTACCTGCAGGCAAACTGAATAATTACTCGTGCATTCTATTAGTAAAAACAGCTTTGTCAAATTAATGAACTATCGACATCTCTTTAAAAAGAACTAGCTGTGCCCGCGACTTCGTCCGCGTGGAATAGTTTTTTTGGGTAGGTACCATACCTCTTTACCTCAACTTATATAAACTTTCAATGACCTGAAAAATAAGTTTCAAGTTTCTGGCTCTAAAAATAGCAATGCTTCCAAACAACTTTTCACCCCCTTTTCGACCCCTTACAACCCTTATTTCAAATTAAAAAAGTCTATGTCCTTTCTCAAGGTCTAAAGATGGTCTATGCCAAATTTCATCAAAATCGGTTGAGAGGTTTTCAGCGGGAAAGCGTAATATACACACAGATAGACAGACAGAGTTACTTTCACATTTATAATATTAGTAGGGATACATATTTATATTTAGAATACGAACTGTACCCTAAGAATTGTAATCTTCAATTGGACACACGGTGGAATTACTTCTAATTAGAACAATCAATTTGTTGCAATTTAATACAAAAACGCGTAACAGTGAAAAAGTATTTTTGTATTGTGATTACGGAGAACAGCAGACCGGCATGGGTGAGCTTATTATTTGGTTAACTAATTGGGTATATAATCTAACACTGAACTAGTGAGCTGAAATACCGTTATTTTGACTTTATTACCAGTCTGAATAATGTCTTTCGAGATTATCAATAAACTTTTATATTTCAAAAAATGTACTACAGTATTGTATACCATCGCTTGAGGATAACCCTGAAGAACCATTCTTATCCTCATCGTATCCGAGCGAAGTCGAGGCAGGTCGCTAGTACTTGGTATATATACCAATCGTGACACACGACTGCCTAGGCAGTAAGTAGCCCTGGACTGTATATTTGTCTCCTCTTTAGAATATTAAATAAGAGTTTCTAAGCCTATTAAATACTGGTACACAACAAGGTTACATACCGATCTGTACAAATCTGTCATATTTATCAACAGATAATGAACTCTACACACTACATTTTAAATTAATTAATATGATCGGACATGTCATTTACAGAACACATTCGGCTATTAATTTTGTACAACACATTCATATATATATCTGGATCATTAATATACGCGAGGAACGTGGAACCTTCCGAGTCAAAAAATGAACTCAAAAAGTGTGGAGAATTCGTCGTGATTCAAGATTCCAGCAACTGCAAGAGATTTTACAAATGCGTAAATGGAATTGTGAGGCATGAGGTGTGCCCAGGCACTACAGAGTTCAGCCCAGTTTATAAGGTGAGTGATGTTTACCTCGTCAAAGAGAGTTACCTGTTAAAGATAGTATTGTGGCGTAAAGAAGCAAGCACCTCACTCAGTACCTGTTCTTCAAACTATGTTATGGATGGGTATGTCGCCATCTATCGGTATCCCAATCGCCTTTCATTCCATCTGGTGAAGAAATTACTATGTATTTTACTCTGCCTATACCCCATTTCATACTATTTAACGGTGACATGCCATTACTTAGAGTTTTAACAGCTATAATTAATCATTGATCTCAATCTTTACTAGTCTTAATTGCAGCTTATTTAATGGTGAAATACAATAAGATCCTACAATGATAATCAAAATGATTGATTGACTCAATGATTCAATTGCAGGTAATGAGTAAAACCGTTAGAAGCATTCGTCATTTATGTATTTAGCATCCGTCGCTAATGCAACGTTAACGTTTCTTTTGATCTTGGAATTTTCCATATTTTAGCAAGTAATGAGAGTGTAAGGCACATCACAGCAATATAGTATTTGCAATTTTTTTTAGTGGTGCCTTCCCCCGGAACTGGCGAAATGTCGGCCAACTCCACAATGCGATTGTATTTTACTACAAACTATGACACCGCCGCCTAGTAATCAAGTCAATAAAAATCAAGAGCTAGTTATACCAAACGCAGAAGGTGATACGTCTTCCGTATCCGGTCTTACCATGACGACAACCAAATATATAGAAAACGAATTAACGAAAACTGAAAAGAAACGTGTAACAATACCTAATTCAAATCCTTTAATAGAAACTAAACCGATAAATGTTTTATCGGAAGATTCAACATTCCAACCAAACAACGAGGATACTACAACTACAAACGTGCTACTGCCCGAAGATTCTAACAGTTTACATTCTATTGCAATAGCATCAATACGTCCATCATCAAATGGAAATACAGAAACTCCATTCAAATCAACACAGTCCACAGAAATAACTACTGGATCATCTGTTGTACCTAAAAAGAAGAAATCTTTTGAAACACTTACAGAACTGACCTCTCCGAATATTAAACTGTCAACATCTACTATTACGCCACCAAGTACACCGCCCTGTAAAAAAATGTTAACCCTAGCTTGCGCGTGTGATAAATTATTGTATTTTGTAGATTGTTCAGATTTGACTCCTGGCAGCATTATATTAACAGTAAGTTATATTTTCTTTTTTGAACACTCCAATTTATATATTTTACTTTCAATACCGTATCTATTTACAAATACGTATCGATTTTAGTTTAATTTTAATTTTAAAGAATATCGCATCAACAATTTGAGTGAGAATATTGAATACATATATATATATTTATGTCCAAGTAAACCAAGTAAACAAAACATAATTTTGTAGAAACGAAACGAAAGTTTCTAATATCATAGAAACATATAATAATACATAATTATAAAATTCTAATGAAATGTCAAATTCTTACAACCAATATTAATTAATTCAGTCCGTGAATCAACTTTTATTTCAATATTTTGTATTATTTTGTGTATTGTTACAAACTATCTTAATATTCCTCTTTACTAGGTGGAGAAGCTATTTGTTACCTTTGAGGAGACACGAATCATTAGTCAGTTTGGGTAGTCATTTTGTACGGTTTCCATTATTGTCATAGTTTATCTTTTATTACTTATACATATAAATTTTGACCGTGCCGTGACCATAGCCGTGAGATACTGGCAGAATAGAATAGTACCTCCCACTGCACCAGGTGTCCTTAGAGGCGACTAAGGTACCAGAACCGATAGATGGCGGTATATCTATCCGAAACAGTGCAGCTAAAATATTCAGGACGGGGATGGGCAGCAGCATCCCCGCCGCGATAGCAGCGCTCTGCGATTGCCAACATACTTGGCCAGCGCGGCAATTATGGGCAAAATACCTCCTTTCTTGGAGAGGCTTAAGTCCAGCAGTGGACTTGCAATGGCTGGTATGGTGATAAATTTTGACACAACAAAATTTTACTTTTGATATACAAGTTGTAATTTAAATTGATTTTCTTTTGTTATATGTTTGTATAAAATCATAAATAAATCATGCATTTCTTTAATATTCGGTGTTATAATCATCAGTTTGTTAATCAATTATGTACCGTAGGTACTTTGACCTATAGAGTAACTTTAACCACATGCATGCACATATAGACGTGCAACAAAGGGCTGAAATTTTTTATATAGTATCTATTGAACGCATATATTAAACAACAGGGTAGATATTTTGGTATAATCATTAAAAAATAGATTCAAAATATAATTGTACTTTTTAATTTAGGTTAAAGTTACCCGTAGTTCAAATCTAGCAAACAGTAAATACTGACTATATGCAAGATTCCTTGAATATACACGAGTTTCTTTTTCAGTTGTGTAAAGAATCTGTATCAAAGAAATGTGGAAGCAATATACCTATTACTACTGAACAACTAACAGACAAACAAAAATGCGTCGACGGTATATATCCTGACTATGCACAATGCGAATTCTTTTTCGAATGTAGAAGTGGGTGGATATACCACCAACAATGTCCAAAAGACACAAAATTTAGTCTGATCACGTTTGTAAGTGTAACTAGAAAACAATTCTAAAATTATTTTTACTGTAGTAAGTAATTAATGTTTTAACTTTATTTTCAGACATGTTTGCCATCTAAGCTTGCGATTTGTGCTTCTGTTGCTTTGGAGTACAATTCGCCTGCAAACGAAGTCAAAAAAGTTTTAACCTCAACAACAGAGTCCTTAAATGGATCAAGCAAGGTTAATACTATTCTACCCAACCATCGGGATACTTTAGCCGGAAACAATATTAACGTATCTGAAGCAATACCCAATTATTTCATAAATGCCAACCAATCTCCCCTAGTGACTAAAATATTGAGCATAAGTTCACCCTTTACAACGGTATTACCATTACCAAGTATATTCCCAAGTAGAACGTCTACTTCTTCATCATTACAATTTACAGGAAATCCCATTGAAACATTGTCTAGTGAAATACCCAATAACTTAACAGAAGAGAATCCTTTAGAAACTGGTACAACATTAACTTCGATCTTTAATGTATCATCGGAATCATTGTTAATTACGCCTCTAACGAAAAATTGTAAAAATCCGTTATCTATGGTATGCATATGCAAGACAATAATTACCCTTTTTGATTGTTCAGTCTTGGAACCTAACAATATTATATTCTCGGTAAGTACAATTTTTTTTATTTAGTAATTTATTGGCGACAAAAAATATCATACATATTATAACAAAATAATAGGCACGAAAAAGAAAAATATCAAGGTCACATATATTCATGAAATTTTAGTTCTGTGAAAAATCGATTTCAATCAAATGTGGAACAAATACGACTACTGCAACTGAGAAGGCACCAACACTAAATCAAACAAGATGCGTTGAAGGCGTTCGATATCCAGACCATACACAATGCAAATATTATTTCGAATGCAGAGAAGGGCAATTATATCACAAAAAATGCCCAAAAGATACCAAATTCAGCACACTCATGTTGGTAAGTGAAATTTCAAAAATAATTCTAAAATTATTTTCAAATATTAAATAAATTAACGAGATATTCACTTTCAGATATGTCTTCCAACATTGTTTGTTAATTGTGAGTCTAAATACTCTAAAGATAATCCTAACTCTACAAAACATAATTTGACATATACAAACCAATATGTGCCCTCGAAGAACGATATATTTATTTCTAGTATATCTAAAATAAAATTACCCATAATGGACATCACTAGTAAACCAGTACCATCGATAGATTCAGAACACTCTATACCATCTTCAAACAGAGAAAATAGACCAATGCTTATATATCCCATTACTATATTGACAACAGAATTGAAGTCACAAAACTATACAGAACCATCTAATATAAGTCAAGACAGTTTCAAATGGAATACTACGTCCAGTGAATCTAGTGAAGATGCATTTCAAATTACTGACCACGGATTATTTATAAAACCAAATGCAAGTGACACGACTGAAGAAATGTCTTCATATACAGCCAATCCACCATTATTAAACATTCAAATAACTAATAACGCGATAAAATCATTGACTATACCTCAAGTGACAATGCTGCCTTCAACAAAGGGATCTAGTGAGACTTACACCGATTCGACAGATGTAGGCACTACGTCTAAATATATTTCGTCGAGTAGAATATTTAATTTATCGCCAGATGACAGCGAATACTCTACATTCACTACGCAACCGCCTATACCAACTTATAAGAACAAAACATCAGTAAGTCCGTCAACATCATCAAAAGCAAGAAAGCCTATTTTATTTACACTATCAAGTTATACATTACCAAGTGACTTTGCTTCATCAATAGAACCTCCAGATTTAACAGAACTTATTCAGGACGATAGATTTACTTGCAAAGAAAACGAACTTTATTCATTTCCAGGTGAATGTAAATATTATTATGAATGCACAAACGGTCGGCTTATTCTAAAGCCTTGTCTTCGTATTCAAGATTATCAATTTGAAAAAGTAAGTCTTTCTTTGTGTGACGTGCATTTCAAAAAGCCTTACATTCCTATGTCATGTTTGTTTATTTAATATTTTAGTGGTGCGTATCTCCAGTTATTTGGCACTGTTCAAACGTCTCAATTGGAACAAATACAACGCCTGAAAACAGAGAGATAAATGATGAGAATTCTACAGAGGAGCACTCTACACATATTTCACCAATAGCGAATCCATCTGGTTTCGATCAAACATCAACTTCAAAACCATCAGTAACTCACATAATTGTACCTTCTCCATCTTTTGACTCTGGTTTTATTACCGGCTTTACAAACACTGAAGACCACAGTTTAAGCAGTGATTCTTCCACAGTTGATTCTATAGGTACAAACATTCACACAAGTAAAGGGTACCTTACAAGTACCGAAGCCCTCACAGATTTATCTACTATAAGACTTTTAAATTCTGAAGCATTGGAAACAAAATTTACAACACCTGGCTCATTGACTGAAAAAATTACAAATGAACCATTACCTCCTTTTGAAACCTCGACTGTTGCCGAATTAGGATCTAATGGAAAACCAGCATTAGTGTCACTGTCATCTATAAACATGAATTCTTCAACATCTGTGGAGGCAACCAACAATTATGTAGATACACCAACAATTTCAGCTTTTACTGGATTAAATATAGCGCCTTTGGATGTGAAAAAAATTACTACACAAAAGCAACTTATTTCTTTTGAAACTTCGAGTGCTCCTGAATTTGGAAGTAATGGAATACCGGCATTAGTATCTCTGCCGTCTATAAACTTGAATTCTTCAAAACCTGTCGAAGCAACCAACCATCATATAGATACACCCACAAGTTTAGCTTCAACTGAGTTTAATATAGCGCATTTGGATGTACAAGAAATTACCACACAAAAGCAACTTGCTCCTTTTGTAACTTCGAGTGCTCCCGAATTAGAATCTAATGGAACACCAACATTGTTATCACTGCCGTCTATCAACTTGAATTCTTCAACATCAGTCCAAGTAGCCAACAATAATATGGATACCCCAACAATTTCAGCATTTACTGGACTCACTATATCGCCTTTGGATGTAAATGAAATTACCTCACAAAAACAACTTGCTCCTTTTGAAACTTCGAGTGCTCCTGAATTAGAGGGTAATGGAATACCAGCATTAGTATCACTGTCGTCTATAAACTTAAATGTTTCAACAACTGTCAAAGCAACCAATAATTATACGGATACACCAACAATTTCAGCGTCTACAAAACTCAATATATCGCCTTTGGATATAAAAAAAATTACCACACAACAGCTTGCTTGCAATGAAAGTAAAATATTTCCAATACCAGGGGAATGCCGGTTCTATCAGCAGTGTGTTAATGGAAGGCTTGTCTACCAAAAATGTGACTTTGTATTAGACTTTGGTTCGTCAAATAAAGTAAGTACAGCTGTTGACTGATAATGGATCTTCGAAATAGATGTTTCTTCATAATTTTAAAGTAATTATTTATTTACATGTACTAAAAGCGTTCCAGGTAAGAAACGCTCATCAAATGTTTACTTTGTATAAATATAAATGGCCAACTTTTTGAGTAATCATATGTTTTAAAGGTTATATTATTATATGTATGTTATATTATAAAGGTTGTATTGAAGTTACTTTGATATAACATACTAACTTTTCTCTTTCCCATTTCCTCCTTGAGAAATGCTTTTTGAAATAATATTACACATGAGTTTCATGATTTTCAATCAGAATATCATGAGGTTATATTTTTGAAGTTATTTCAATGAAATAACTCATCATAGATTCACATTCTTTGCACCCCTTTATGGGGTAAATTTTATAAAAACCTTACATTGTAACTGGAGCTTCTATGGCTTTATTCTTTTTCACAATTTCAAGATTCTAACCCTTATAGTTTAGGCCCTGCGTTGATGTCAGTCAATCAGTCAGTCACTAAGTCTCCATTTATTTAAATAAATTATTGTTTTATATAATTAATAATTTCGTACGATTTTAGTGAACTGACTTATTTAGTTCACCCACACACGAGCTGAACCGACGTTCTAACTAGAGTTTGCGCTAGATGCAGTGTTCATGTGGCCTTCACCCAGCGCAATTCTGCCGATCCTATTGAAAGTCTCTAGGGTAGGCCAACAGAGAACGTCGAACGACTTATATAATGATGATTTAGTTTATATTTCAATTTTCAGTGGTGCTTAAAACCGATCTGGTTAAAGTGCCTCAGAAATACAACAAAACAATCAAGCGTGGAAACAAAACCAACTCTCAAGGACATAGTTGGATCGGAAACGACGAATACAACTGCAGAAGGCGCGGTATCTGCGTGCATTGAAAACGACGTATACCCGAATCCGTTCGATTGCAATAAATACTATGTTTGCAAATCCGGACAATTGCATTCCAAAAACTGTCCTATATTTATGTCATTCAGCTTAATAGCCCATGTAAGTCTACTTTTTTTCTAGTTTCATCGAAGAACATATCAGCGGTTTTGTCCAGGTTTGATTCCCTTATAAATAATGTGGGGGATATATTTTTCTGTAACAGGTCTAGGATATTACATACAAATACTATTTCTAAACAAGACATTCTATATGTTTTATCTTCATGTTTATAATAATCTACCATGTCATAATATCGTCAAAGTGATTTTTGTAAGAACTTTTACGTGTCGAACTGTAGTTTTTGTTCTTGTTTTGACTAAATCAACAAACAAGCATACATTCCACGTGACTGTAAGCGTCACTGCAGCATATATACGCTCGTTTTATCACAAGGATATCACTAGCGTGTTACCAGCCTTGTGACTTGAAGATATTACGATTAGTAAAATCAATGCCTTTCTCACCTTCTTAACCGGAACACAGCAATGCTAACACTGCTGTTATAGTAGTAAAGCGAGGTACCAGATAGGAGCAGGATACCAGAGGCCAACATGAAGAGGTAATTAAGCTTTTCTCTTTTTTCAGGAATGCTTGCCCAGTTTCATGGTTCGCTGTTTGAATGTGACAACAGTAGATGTATTGTGTGCTACACCTTCATCTGTGCCTTCTCCAACTGACGACCAAGATCAAGTGGCCTCTACAGATAATTCTGTACCACCACCAAATACCGATGCAGACATTAAGAGTTTCATTCAGGGTGAATTCGTTATGGTTGGGCCAACTTCATTAAAGCCATTGAAAGACAATTTTGAACAATCCATTGATCAACCTACATTAAAAAATCTGTCTCTCGTTACAATCTCTACTGATACTGGAAAGGGATCTGGCGTAAAATCACCTGATATTCAACCGATTGGAGTAATACATGTAAATTCTAAGCCAAACCTGTCGGCAGATAAGCCCAAAACCTTTAACATATTTGTTATAAAAAAACATCCAAACGACAGTTTTTCCGAAGCGAAACCACAAACCGAAACTCCTCTTGAAAATAGTATCTCTACCTCTTTGGTCACCGGTCATTCTGAGAGCTTGTCTAGCCAACCATCAGACGAAGAAAGCGTCCATCTAACGCCAGAAGTTATTAATGAGTCAACAACCGAATCAGACAAAGAATTATCCTCGACAGACACTTCTACGACACGATCTACCACCAAACATTCACTGGTACCTTCTTAATTTATTAATGCATCTTCTAAAAACTAGATATATTTCATTTGATTCCATAATCTTTATTACATAGTATATAACAAAATAGCTTTCTCTGTTCCTATATCCATATGTATGCTTAGATCTTAAAATCTACGGAACAGATTTTGATGCTGTTTTTTTAATAGATACAGTGATTCGAGAGAAAGATTTATATGTATAATAAATGCATAATATAGTAGAAAAACACTGAACATTTTGGAAGATTCTAATGTGATGCCGTAAATAAACATTTTTTTTGCGATTACATTGCAAACGCTTGCTGAACCCGATGAGATTGATCAAAAAGTGTACTACATTAATGTACACTTTAAAAAAGGCCATAATGGAATAGGTCTATATTTTAGGGATAACCCAAAATTATCATTTTTATCCTGATTGCACCGCACGAAGCCGGGAATCACTAGTTATAAAAAAATATCTACTAAACCGATTTTAATTTGTTTAAAACATTTTGGCTTTCTGTGTGCATTGTAATCCAACTTGATAAATAGGATACTTTTAACTTAATTTATAGTTAAGACATGACAACGTCTGACGGGTTAGCTTGTTGCATATATTGTATATTAACATGCCGTGGGGTACCGGCAAGGTAGATTAGTAGTAGTAGAATAGTTCCTAAACACCTGGTACAGAGGGAGGTACTCTCTGTACCAGGTGTTCAGGTACCTCAGTTGCCTCTTACGACACCTGGTAAAGAGGCAGATACTATTCTACTCTGCCGGTACCTCACTTATCAAATTTAAAATAATAAATCTTATATGTCGTGCCCAACATGCTCAAGATATCATATTTCTTTGAAAGCCAAGAGCTTACATTCGAAACTTTTCTTGCTTCATTTATTGAAGATTTTGTTAAACGATAAAACTGGATCGTAGTTTGAAATAAGACGATATAAGATAACTACAATAAGATACTTCTAAATAAAATAGAATTGTTGTTTAAGGCTGAATTAATGAAAATCCTTGGAATAATTTTGTGTGATGACAAAACTGCGGAGAACTCTGACGGAGTCGGCTGTACCAAATGCTTTTTATGCAAAGACCAAGAGATTATAACATGATCTGGCGGGCCAAATCTTGAAGAAATTAAAGAAACAGCATAGGTAAGCTGAGAGTTTGGAGATAAAGATCAAGTTTAAGCCCTAGATAGGATCTGCGGCATCGGGCTCGTGTAAAGAGTTTAGAGAATGGTTTAAGTATTCAATTCCCACAACATCTTTTACATTGACGTGATTCCGTGGTGAGTCGCATAAAGCATTTGCGTTACGGATGCCAGACCCCAAAGGAATCACAACATAGTACTCAAATGCATATATTTAACAGCCAGACACAGAACAAACACAAATATCATCATATAAAGATTTTTTCGGGTTGGGAATCGAACCACGACCCTTAACGCACAAGATAGGATCACTACCATCTGTGCCATCGGGCCTGTCAACCAAAGAGTAACCTTTTAATAAACTTTTCTGGACGATCTGTTCAATTATCTATATACATTGGGTTTCCTGTCCGAGAGCCGACAAAGGGGAACAAGCTCTACCGGTAACATGTTTTTTGTTTCAGGTGCCTTCTGTAAGTAAAAATGGGGCAAATACAATAATATTCTTTATTTTTTCAGTAATACCTCGTTCGTTTTTCATACTCAATCGGGACAGACATCAGATGACGACACTTCATTACTAAAGTTAGGACATCGAAAATTCCAAAGAAAAAATAAGAATTCGTCTGCGTTTGTAGTTTTATTTTAATAATTTATAAGCCTGTTTATTATTTTAAATAATAAATATTTAAAAAAATATGTGTTTATATTTACTTACTAGCTGTCCCGGCAAACGTTGTTTTGCCATATAAATGATATAAATTATTAAAACAACTTTTTTAAAATAGGGGTTTGTAAGAGAACAGTGAACATTTTGGGTTGTGTGTTTTTTTTGTCATGTTACATTATAAAAAAATTGTTTTTAATTTAAGAATAGTTGATTGTAATATAAAATTTGAAGAATCACCTTCTTCACCAGATATTGTCGGTAAGTTAAAGCAGTACGCCTTATTTTAGAGTTTATAGGTTACTAGCTGTGCCCGCGACTTCGTCCGCATGGAATAATTTTTTTGGGTACCATACCTCTTTACCTTAACTTGTATAAACTTTGAATGTCATGTTTATTTACATCGAGTCAATGGTCTGAAAAATAAGTTTCAAGTTTCTAGCTCTAAAAATAACGATACAACTTCTTCAATTCATACAACCTTTCATCTCCCCTTTCGACCCCTCACAACCCATTTTTCGAATAAAAAATATAGCCTATAGGACATAGGCCATGGACATTTCTCAGGATCTGAAGATTTTCTGTGCTAAATTTCATCAAAATCGGTTGAGAGGTTTAAGCGGGAAACATAACAGACAGACAGACAGACAGATAGAGTTACTTTCGCATTTATAATATTAGTAGTGATTACTTGCTGATAGTACATTCCATCCATTATTGATACAGTCCATTATTAAAAGGATTTTTGAAATAGTTCCAATAGTATTAAAAATGGTCTAGAGCTAGAGTAAGCTAGAGTTGTTAAAATCGGTCGAGATGTTTTCGAGTTAAGCTGCAGCAAACTAACAACAAAATCTAATCTTCTAATAACTATTAGTTAAGATATATAATATAAAACGTACCGAAATTTTCTTTGACATTTGTACGAAAAAAGAATTTTAAGATAAACTTAAACATGAAATCTTGTTTCAGAATTGATTATAAAATAAAAAGATATTCAACACTTCAATATTAAGAGTCTGGTTGGATTAAGGTGGGAATTTATCGCTATTTTACTCGCACGCATTACATGTTATGGCGATGACGTCATCTATTCCTATCTCCATCCTGCTCATATGATTTGATGTTTACCTATTTCCAATTGATTGGTTATTCTTTGGCAGGTTTAGGTACAAGGATGGCTTTAAATGGATTTGACGGGCCCAATAGCGCAGATTGTAGTGATCCTGTCTTGTTCCCCAAAGGTCCTGGGTTTCGATCCCTAAGTAGGACAAATATTTATACTATATTTGTATTCCTTCTGTATCTAGGTATTAAATATATGTATTGAAGTAGTATATTTGCCTCATTTGTTTGATGTCCGTAACATAATTGCTTTAAGCGATTTATCACGGAACAAGGTCATGTTGTGTCAATTTATTTATTTAAAATAATCGGACAGTTTATTTCAATAAAACATTTATTTGCACTTTAGTATTACAGCTAGTGACTTTTGGTATATATAACAACATTTGACAATGCAAACTTTAAACAATTAACAATAAATAAATTAAATATGGCGTCTTTTTAAAAGCAAAAACATAGACTTTCTAACAAAAGAATGACTACCTAATTAGTGCATAGATTAAAAAGTGTATACAACCTTGAATAGTGAACACGTTGATATTTGTTTAAAAAATGGCAGATATCTCAGTCAGATTTGAGTGAACGCGTGAGCACTTCAATTAACTTCTGGAAGCTGTACAACCGCTGTCAGAAATTGCCACGCATTGCTGGAAAAAAATAAAATATTTAAATAAAATTAATTATACAAATACCAAAACAACACAATTTTGACCAAAAAGATATCTAGAATATTGGCATCCGTGATATTTTGTGGATTTTGTATTTACAAGATGAAAAAGGTCTACCAAAGGTGCACCTCAAACTGATTATTTTTGAGCAAAATATTAAGACGAGTAAAAAAAGCATACACTTTGTATGTAGGCTTTGGAAGCCGCGAGGTACCAACAGAGTAGAATAGTATCTTCCTCTGTATTGAGGCGACTAAGGTGTACCAGTCCATCCGAAACGGTGTAGCTTAAATACACAGGGTGGGGATGGGCAAGTTTCCTCCAGGAGGTCTATATCCAGCAGTGGACTTCCAATGACTGATATGATGATTATGACACTTTGTACATGCAATGTGCAGCGTGAAACAATTGCATCCGTGCTGCATGTATTTTTATTTAACAAAAGGCGCTTGCAATTAACAGAAGTTTATTGTGACTTAACAGATTGTTATGCTGTTTTTACCCAGTGATATATCGTTATCACTTGGTACCTGAAGACCTAAATATGTAATGACGGTAGACAGTATGGTCTGAAAGGACTTAAAAAGTGTTTGTAAACTCTTCTTGCACTGAACTATTACAATATTCCGCTTCAAATGAGCCGTACTTAAGTTCAATGACATTAGTTGTCATCTCAATGGTCATTATTCTTTTTGGCTCATTCGAAACGCATTCACGTAATGTCCATTATTGAATAGGGTATTGTAGCATATGCTTCATTTCTTCTTGCTCTCGCCCCAGTAAAGAGTAACGCGACAAAAATATGACCTTTATGACATTGAGTTGCTCTCACATTTTGATGCCGTGTACGAGACTAATGTTTTACTTCTTAAATGACCTATACAAAACTACCTGGTATCAAAAAATACGAAACTTTGTAGCCACTTACCCGACTATTAGGGTCAAATTCGAATCCATTAGAACAGAACAACTGTATTGCTGTCCCTCCCGTGCACATGTAGAAAGAATCGCATCGTTCCGGATTAGCTACGTTGCCAAATACACCAGCGGCACACAAGGTGGGTGTTGTCGCTACTTCTAGAGTAGTTGTTTCTGGTGAAGTAGTTGATACAACGGCACTTGTCGTTTCCACTGCTTCTGTTGCGTAGTCTGAGTCAGTCGTCACCTCGACGTGTCCTAAAGTGCAACCACCAGGAGCTACAGGCACGCAGTTCTGTAAAAAAATAAAAATATATATTTGAAGCCTGTGTCTCTTTTATATCGGATTACCCAGTTAATAACTGTCCGAGATCATGCCCACAGCTACTTTTACACTAAATAATTTAACATTTTTTATCGTTCTTTCATTAGTTTTCGTTCGTTTGACGTTTGGCATCATTGTCATCAGCCGTAAAACGTTCACCCCAAGAACGGAGAATTTGCCGATAATTGACGCACTGGGCAAGCGTGGTGGCAATCACACAGCGCAGTTTCGCGAAGGGTATGCTGCTGACCCTTTCTGCCTAGTTGTATTTTAGCTACACTGCATTAGGTTAATAAACCGCTATATTTCGGTTTCGGTACATCAGTTACCTCTTATGATACCTGTACAGCGGGTACCTGCCCTACCTGCCTGCATCAGGTGTCGTAAGAGGAAGTAATGTATCAATTCTAATCTATCAGTACCACAGGGCAAAGTAAAATAGTTTGACATCTTAAACCTAAAATTTATACTAAAAATGGGGTCATTCTTGTGTCATATAGTCATACTAAATTTCAACTTACATTTTGGTCGGGATCAAATTCAAATCCTTCTCGGCAGAACAGTTGTATCGGTGAGCCACCAGCGCACATGTAGAAGGAATTGCACTGTTCCGGGTGAGGGACGTTGCCGAAAAATGCTGGAGGACAGAGAGCTGGAGTCGCTGATTCTCCGGACTCTGTAGTTGTGGGGGGTAGTGTGGTTGCTGCAGGTGTCGATGTTTCTTCTACTGCCTCAGTTGTGGGAGATAACGTAGTTGCTGCTGGAGTTGAAGTTATTTCTACTGCCTCTGTTGTTGTAGGTAGTGTAGTAATTTCTACTGGGTTTGATGTAGTCAAATTTGGTATCGTAGTCTCAAATTCAGGGCTCGATGTAGTGATTTCGTTATCGGTTATTGGGCCTAGTGTGCAACCACCTGGAGCTATAGGGACACATGTCTGAAAAGATAGCAATAAATATTATTAAGTAGTTTGCCAGATTTAAAGATCTATTTATAAATTAATTAGATTATATTTATGTGATACAGTTTCCTCCTTTGGTGTAATGATAAGATTTTAGGGGGCCCAGGAAAAATTGGGAGAATGTTGGAATGGCTGCATTTCCTTGCTTGAAGTCTATAACTACATAATTACGGGTATTAAGAATTTCTTATAAACACAAATATTAAGTGTTTAATTAGACTTAAATATTAGTACTCACTTTTTGAACAGGATCGAATTCAGACCCTTTAGAACAGAACAGTTGTATTGCAGTGCCACCAGCACACATATAGAAGGAGTTGCATTGTTCCGGGTGAGGGACATTGCCTACAAATGCTGGAGGACAGAGAGCCGGCGTCGTTGATTCTCCGGACTCTGTAGTTGTAGGAGGTAACGTAGTTGCTTCAGGAGTTGCAGTTACTTCTACAGCCTCTGTTGTGGGAGGACGTGTAGTTGCTTCAGGAGTTGATGTTTCTTCTACTGCCTCTGTTGTGGGAGGTAGTGTAGTTGCTTCAGGAGTTGATGTTACTTCTACTGCCTCTGTTATGGGAGTTAATGTAGTAGTATCGACTGGGTTTGATGTAGTGATTTCTGAGTTTGTAGTCTCAAGTTCAGGGCTCCATGTAGTCGTTTCGTTGTCGATTATTGGGCCTAGAGTACAACCTCCCGGAGCTATAGGTACACAAGTCTGAAAAGATAGCAATATTTCTATTTTGATATTTCATATAATTATAAGTCCATTTAAGTAAATGATGAAAGGTAAGCAGGGCCTATTGGCTTTATTTCGCTTAAATTTTAATTTATTACTTTCGATATATTTATTAATATCTTCATTTACAATCACACAAATACTATCTTAAATTTGGTCATCATATCTATTTCGAGATCCACCTCTATCATCCGTTCCAATAAACTTCGCCTTTTGAATTTCTTTAATATTTCATCTATCCTCTCTACATGACCAAAGGATCTTATCATTTTCTTTTAATCATATACCTCAAACTATTTTTAACAAGTTTGACTGCCTTTTGATCGCACACCAAATGAATATTAACTAAAAAGTAATGGTAGAAGATGATGGCTTTTCTCTTTTATTTCAGAATTCATTTATTAACAAACTTTACATCCACGATCTACGATTAAATCGATATATCTTTCATTCAATTCAGTTTATCTGTAACCACCTAACAAACCACCAAATGTGGAGAATCATTTATGAAACCCATGTGAATTTAAAATTTTAGTACTCACTCTTTGATCAGGATCGAATTCATATCCATCAGAGCAGAACAGTTGTATTGGTGTGCCACCAGCGCACATGTAGAAGGAACTGCATAGTTCCGGGTGAGGAATGTTGCCTACAAATGCTGGAGGACAGAGAGCCGGCGTCGTTTCTCCGGAATCTGTAGTTGTGGGAGGTAGTGTCGTTGCTGCAGGAGTTGAAGTTACTTCTACTGCCTCTGTGGTAGGAGGTAGTGTAGTTGCTTCAGGTGTTGATGTAATGTCTACAGCCTCTGTTGAAGGTGCTGATGTTGTTGTATCGACTGGGTTGGATGTAGTAATTTCTGGGTTTGTAGTTTCAAGTTCAGGGTTTGATGTAGTAGTTTCGTTTTCGGTGATTGGACCAAGGGTACACCCTCCCGGAGCTATAGGGACGCATGTCTGAAAATATAGGAAGTGATGTTTGATTATGTTATTTGATATAATGGCGATAAATAATTTTAAGAAAAAGCATAAAATTGGTAAATATAGACGTAATGGAAAAATCTTGTAAATGCGCTGCCCATTTACAAAAAAATATCGTAAGTGGAAGAGCATCCTTGCCACACATCGAGATATGTTGTACCCTGTCAGGCGTCAGGAATAAGTGACACAAAAATCAGCGATATTTTAAAGACCGTATTTTATTACAGAATTCGGTTTACTCATGGCATTTCTCTGCCTGATAGTAATTGATCGAATGTAAAGTACATTCCATCTGTATAGATTAAGCCGCACCGCGTTAGACCTAAATAAATCGGAAAGAGTGATGGTAGGTAAAAGTACCAATAAACCATAATTCCATTAAAGTAATGTTAAGGTTAGCAATTTTCACTCATCGTCAGTGATAGTTAAATTCAGTTAAAAATGCTGAAATTTGGACCATATATACTAATGTTACATACGCGATACTGAAGTATCCCAGACCCTACTCTCTTTTATTCATTTCACAGTGACTGCAAATACCTGAATTTATTACTAAGCATGGAGTATCGATTATGAATCTCATATTAGTTATAAATTATTATACTCACTCTTTGATCGGGATCGAATTCATGCCCATTAGAGCAGAACAGTTGTATTGCTGTGCCACCAGCACACATGTAGAAGGAATTGCATTGTTCCGGGTGAGGGACGTTGCCTACAAATGCTGGAGGACAGAGAGCCGGCGTCGTTGATTCTCCGGACTCTGTAGTTGTAGGAGGTAATGTTGTTGCTGCAGGTGTTGATGTTTCTTCTATGGCCTCTGTTGTTGGAGGTAGTGTAGTTGCTGCAGGTGTTAATGTAGTTGTATCGACTGGGTTTGATGTAGTGATATCAGGTATTGTAGTTTCAGGGTTCGATGTAGTGGATTCGTTGTCGGTTATTGGGCCTAGGGTGCAACCGCCCGGAGCTATAGGGACGCAAGTCTGAAAACATAGCAATATAATATTTTCATATGTTATTTGATGACATATATTAAGAAAAAATAACTCATGCATATATCAGCTTTGAAATTCATCGGAAGTTCTAGACCTGTGTTTCAATAAGTTATTAATTAATGCACTAGACTCTTATATGATATTAACTCTATAATTTCTTTTAATGAAATAGACCATTTATTTTATTATTACCCTCTAGATAGACGAAAATATTAAAGAAATTTAATCGAAATAATCTTAAACTATTTCGTTCTTCTACAAACTTTCTTCGAGTGTAAAATCTTGATGCAATTACCAATGCTTGATTTTCGTTTATAAACCCGATAATGATTAATATTTATACTCACATTCTGTCCGGGATCGAATTCATATCCTTCTCGGCAGAACAGTTGTATGGCATTCCCACCAGCGCACATGAAGAAGGAACTGCATTCTTCAGGGTGTGGTATATTGCCAACAAATGATGGAGGACAGAGAGCGGGTGTCGTTGATTCTCCAGAATCTGTAGTTGTGGGAGGTAGTGTCGTTGCTGCAGGAGTTGAAGTAACTTCGACTGCCTCTGTTGTGGGAGGTAGTGTTGTTGCTGCAGGAGTTGAAGTCACTTCGACCGCCTCTGTTGTGGGAGGTAGTGTCGTTGCTGCAGGAGTTGATGTTACTTCTACTGCCTCTGTTGTGGGAGGTAACGTAGTGATATCTGGTTGTGTAGTTTCAACATCCGGGCTCGATGTAGTGGATTCGTTGTCGGTTATTGGGCCTAGGGTACAACCGCCTGGAGCTATAGGGACGCATATCTGAAAGGAAGTGACAAGTTGTTATTATTTATATGTTAAATCTACAAATAAATTTAAACATATTTTGAAGAACAAATATAGAAAACAAATTCACAAATGTGAAATCTCATCTCATCATCAGTGGAAATCTCATTTAATTTAATAAATGTATTTATTAAATTAAATATGTATAATAAGACATTTTTTTATAATGATTTATTGAAATGTGTTCCAAATCGAGTTATTGGTCTAAAATGGATTTCGCCATCCCATTGTGAGACAATAAATTCTACAATATCTATCAACCGTTCTAATTATTTTAATTTCATTTATTACATTCATAAATCTACATTCATCAATCCGATCTATACCGATATATATATAGATACATACCTACTCCTACTGAATGGAAAAATATTATTGTTTATTTACTTACAGAAGATTCGGGATCAAATTCATATCCTTCATTACAAAACAGTTGGATCGCAGTACCGCCTGTGCACATGAAGAAGGAATCGCACAGCTCTGGGTGGGGCACGTTGCCAAATACCCCTGGAGGGCATATTGGTACGTCTGACCCTGGAGTGGTGGTATCCGGGGTTTCTGAAAGAACGCGATTAGGAAATATTAACACAAGATCACTCTTAACATCACCATATCAGCCATAAGGCGTCCCCTGCTGGACATAGGCCTCCCCAAGTGATCTCTAATAGGACCGGTTGTATGCGGCCTGTGTCTAGCACGATCTTGCCGTATTAATTTGTTGTAAATAATCTTGTGGGTCGACGGCCTACTCTGCGCTTACCGGTTTCTTAAACTGTCAAACTCTATTGGTCATCGGTTCTGCGTGCTAAGTCCCTGCCCACAGCCACTTCAACTTGGTTTGATCGTGCAAAAAACTTTGGGCATTACCCTCTCCATAGCTTGTTGGGCTATTTCGAGTTAGCTTAAGAGGACAATGGTAAAAGACCACGTTTCGCTGCCATAAGTCATCGCTGGTAACACTCATTGATCGTAGACTTTCGACTTGATACATTGAGGTATGTCGGACATAGCGAAAGGAAAACGATGAAAGACAGATAGTTTGTATGAATGTAAATATTAAAGTGACGCCCTATCACAGCAACACTATTGAATGTCTTAAAATGCACTCGGCATGATACAATGAATTTTAAATGTAAGCTTACTAGTAAAAATTCAACTAGTCTGAAGTTAAGACGGAACTGACACCTGCAACCTGGAGATGGCGCTCACTTCTCATCACAAAACAAACACTAGGAAAATTTCAAAGGGAAATATTGCAAGTTCAAGTGCTGCCTGAAATTTGACACATGTTTTAATTTTTCAAGAAAATATTATCTTTAACTAGCGTCCCGCCCCGGCTTCGCATGGATGCAATGAGGATACAAAATGGTTATTGTGCGTTATCCCTAAGAGACAGACGTATGCCATCGTAGACTTTTTATAGAACTTTTTAAGGTGTACAATTCTGTAGTACATAATTTTGACCTATCTTATCGGTTTCAGCCAACGTTTGCAATGTAAGCACAACAAAATGTGTTTATTTACGACATCACATTAGAAACCTCTAGGATTATCAGTATTTCTCCACTATATTATGCATGCAATAAACATGTATCCCACGGGGTACCGGCAGAGTTGAATAGTACCTCCCCCGAACCTGGTGTGTCAGTTGTCGCGACTGATGTATCGGAACCGACAGATGGCAGTATATCCATCCGAAACAGTGAAGCCCAAATAAACAGAGCGGGGATGGGCAGCTGCAACCCCGTCGCAATCCCCCATTTTAAGGGCTTATGTTCAGCAGTGGAATTACGATGGCTGGTATGTTGACGACAAATATACATATAAACCTTATTCTTGAATCACGTTATCTATTAAACCGCATCCAAATCATTTGCGTAGTTTTAAGCATACATAGGGACAGACAGCGGAAAGCTACCTTGTTTTATACTTTTTATGTAGTGATGAAGCTTCTCAACTATATTGCTATATTACAATAGACAAAATTCTATAATAATAAAGATTTTTTAGAGATACAGACAAATCAAAGGAATACCACAAGTTTGAGACTGTTTTAATAATTAATAAATACCTTCGGTTGTCTGAGGTAGAGTAGTTGTAGTGATGGCCTCTGTCGTTGTCGTGATTGATTCTGTGGTAGTTGTTGTTGCCTCAGTCGTTGTAGTAGATGCTTCGGTTGTAGTTGTGGTCGTGGTCTCCTCGGTAGTAGTGGATTCTGCCTCAGTTGTTGTTGAGACTGCCTCTGTAGTGGTTGTTGTAGC
>JACJUM010003212.1:7040900-7059687 GCA_020976665.1 Heortia vitessoides | reverse complement strand
GGAGAGGCTATGGATCTCCACTAGCTACGATCTTGGCATACGTCTCCCCTTACTCGCTTAAGTTCTGTTATATACGCTCGTTTATTATGTCGGATGTATGAGATGATGTGGAAATGTCAACATCAATGCCTGGGTCCCATCGGGGTAGGCAGAGACTATGGATCTCCGATGACGTATGACAAGTTGATTTACGAGTACGAGTTCTACCGTGGCATCAGCGCTACAGAAACAGCTTGATTGATTAATGATGTGTACGGGGCTGGTGTCATAAAAAAAAACACGTACGTTTTGGGTTTACGGTTTCGTTTTGGAAATTTCGATCTTCAAAACCAACCCCGTAGACGAACAGAGACTAAAGTGGAAAAAAAAAGAGTTCAAAGGCTATTGTGGAAGCGGATCCATCACTAAGCACTTCAGTGTTAGCTGCAGGCTTCGGGTAAAGTGATAAAACTGTATTAATCCACTTGAAGCAAATCGGGAAAGTAAAACAACTTGAACGATAGGTTCCTCATGAATTGAGTGAATCTAACTTGCAAACACGCGTCGACTGCCATGTTGCTTTGCTTAACCGACACAATAATGAAGGGATTTTAAATCTAATCATAACTTGTGATGAAAAACGGATACTGTACAATAATCAGAAGCGCTCGCCGTCATCTCTGAAGTTCAGAAATCGCCGCATATCATAGTGAAATAATTATTAATGCGTTCTAATGATTTCGTGAAATTCTGTCCATTTATCAAATAATTTGGAATGTGTCATGATATTACACACGATAAGAAAATAAGCATTCTAAGAACTAGAATCAACTTAAACTTATCCTTTTACAACATTTACACGTATCTCTATTGAAGGTAGCTTCAAAAGGTCCAGAGCGAAATTTCAGCCTGAACGGGGCAGAAGAAATCCTGCCTGAAAATTTTATTTTTTATCTTTATATTTAAAAATTTCGCGTCACGGTATTTGCTCGGCAAGAACTTTTAATCTACTGAACCGATTACATTAAATAGGGTAATTAAAAGGGTTACAGCAATAGGGTCGTCTGAAAAAAACCTTGTGCTGCTATGTGACAGAAGGGTGTGTAAATAATATTAGATTTATTGGACTGCCTTTGACTATCACTCTAGGCTGACGGAGGGATGCATTAATAGAAGTTATGCTATAGGCTGGATTTTTGGTCATAATTTTCATGGCCTCGATGGCGCAGATGGTAGTAATCCTATCTTGTGTGCCAAAGATCGTAAGCTAGATCCCTACCCAGGACAAATATTTATATGATGATATTTGTGTTTGTTCAGTGTCTGGGTGTTTAATGTATGATTAAAGCATAACATTTGTGATTTCTCTGTTGTCTGACGTCCGTTACCAAAGTGCTTTAAGCGAATAATTTTGGAGTCAGGACAATGTATGAGATGTTGTGTGAAATTATTATTATTATTTTAATTGCCGCACATTTGCGTGGTGGCGATCGCAGAGCGTTGTTTAGCAATAAAAATGCTACTAGATAATTTTGGTAATTTTGACGTTGAATTACTCAAAAAGCAGATCTGCCAAGTGTATCTAAGTGATTTGCAGCTGGATCAACTGTATGAGCATTTATCTGATATGCAATGTGGGACACCTTTACTTTCGCTGTAGAGATCGGGACAGACCAGCTAAAGCTTTCTTGTCGAGGAACTTTAAAAATTTTTACATGACTAATACGATAAACAATATATATATATATGTGTGTGTGTGTGTGTGTGTGTGTGTGTGTGTGTGTGTGTGTATATATGTGTACATAGATGTATATATATTTTACAACATCTCATATACCTGACTCCTCGGTAAGTTGCTTAAAGCACTTAGATAATGGGAGGAATCACAAATATTTTTAACACCCGGGCCGTAAGGTACCGGCAGCAGGATAGTACCCTCCACTGCACCAGGTGTCGACTTGTCAAAGCTGCGCTCTGCGATTAACAACACGCTTGACCAGCGCGGCAGTTATGGGCACATAACCTCTTTTCTTGGTGAAGCCTATGTCCAGCAGTAGACATCCAATGTCTGGTACGATAATGATGATGAACACCCAGACACAGGACAAAAATTACAATTGAACACTACTGTTTAAGTGACACATTAACATAAACAATATATCGTCGCATAAGTTCCAACACCGCGTATGTCAAAGTTAGCAACTTAATAGTTGAGCCCAATGATAACACGATATTACATTTCTAACGGTGCAGTAAACGTTTTATACCGTGTATAGTTTAAATGAAATCTATTTTGCACCAACTAAATGCATAAGCAATTAGTTTTAAAATGATTTTATGAAACGTGAGCAATGTTTTCCCAATTGTCCGAAGTGTCAACATTTTGACTTACGCGATGTTAAAAATTAAACATGTCTATTGGATCGAGTGATAAAAGAGTTTGTTACATAATTTAATAAGTTTCAATTAGCCTTATATTAAAGAAACTACAGGTCCCATAGTACTTTTACATTTGTTTGTCATTCTTTCTCACCTTCCCAATAAATAATGACGTCAGCAAATAATACATTGGCCGTTGATATGATCTGGCTGGATGCGACGTTGCGCCGCTGATATCTGACATTAATTATAATTAATCCAATTTATATCGGCTCCGACGCCTTTTCATGTAAAACGTATAGATTTCTATCGCGATTTTCAACCGCACCGCCATCTTTATTCTTTATCCAAACTCAAATTCCAACTTAAATATATTTTATCCAAGTAGGTTCGTTACAATCGTTTTACAACTTTCAATAAAATCTTGATATAAATAAAAATGCGTGTCACTGTGTAACGGATTATAATTTTATTTTTGACAAGCCTTGCTTAGTGACTTCTCAAATGTATATTTTTCGCCCGCTTTTGCTACCTTTTTGGATTAAATCTCCGCTCCTATTTGTCGTAGCGTGATGTTAAATCGTCTAAGTTACTCGTTACTACTATAAATATCTGTCAGTGTAATATCCCATTCAGATCGGTCCAGCCGTTCCGGAGATTAGCGGTTACAAACAGACAAAAATTGTAAAAAAATATATTTCGGTATGTGTACCGTATATACATGCATATGTATATAGCGGGATGCAGTTATTTTAATATTACAAACAGATACTTTATTCTGAAACGCTTTCTCCGTACTTTATTTACTGATGTTGCTCCTCTAACTTTAAAACCCTATTTCTGATGCACGTTATTTTATATATTTTTTACATCATATGTATTTATTGCGTGTATTTATACAAATATGCATGTAACGTTTATCTATTTTGTATATATATTGTCTGCACCACTATATAATTTTTTCTGTTTCGTGTAATGGTTGACTGGGAAATAATGCCAACGGGCATTAAGTCCGCCATTTCTACATTTTGTAATATATTGAGCAATTAAGATTCAATATATAAATAAATAGACAAATTTAAAATTTTATTGATATGTATAGATTACTGTATACAGTAATCCAATTGAAAAGATAGGATAGTTTATATACTTTGGGAGGTTTTATGCATAAAAATACTAAATTATATTTAAGGTGATATTTACTACAGCATTGAAAAAAAAAGGCGCTGACATTTCAGCACAAAATTATCACTAGAAAAATTTTGAGATGTCCGCTAATGTTTCAGCGGCACGACTGTAGGGGTGCACCCGGTAAGGGAAAGACGCAGGTTCGGACGGACGGACAGAACGGACAGGACAAACATTTGCATGATAAATTATTGTTGTTTTTGTGTGGGTGTATGTATTTAATTATTACATCTGTGATATCTGTGCTGTCTGATGTCTATCACACAAATTATTGAGGCAACCTCCCTCAGAGTACGAGATGCGGTGTAAATGAATTTACAAATACCTAACATCCCAATCCCCGTCCACCCCACCCCCTCCCTCTCCACTTTCCTCACCGCAGTTCTGTACAAAACGTGTGTTAATCGCATGCAATAGGGAAACATCCGATGGTCTGATAATAAATCGTTGCGTCATCGGAGTTCACGACGAGGCAAATATTTTGTTTACCGCTCCATAAACTATTAGTGCAGTGCATCTCAAACTTTTTATTGCACTTATTTATTTACTTCAACTGCAAATATTCATACACGCGCGCAAATAATGGTAAACAGACATAAAAATACAAGACATTCGGGATATATTATACACGATGCGCTCCGCGGATTCGACCGCGTTAAACTATAGAATAAACAGTAGTTTCTCATCCCCGCCCATTGGCATTTCAACTACACTGTGTTTATAATTATACCTTTGTCGGTTCCACTTTGTATATTTTAATTAATAAATTTATACAACATCTCATGACCTGACTCAGAGATAAGTTGTTTAAAGCAATCGTGTTACGGACATCAGACAACAGAGGAATCAACAAATATGATAGTTAAATACATATATGTATTCAATACCAAGACATAGAACAAACAAAAATATCATCATATATCTACTTTTCTTGAGTGAGCATCGAACCCTTTGACGCTCAGGATCACCCCCATCTGCGCCATCGCGCCCGTCAGATAGATAAGTTTATTTATTTTAGTACACCAGTTTGGAAACCTCTGGCATTAGTTGCAAATATGCGTGATGGTTTAATTTCTAAATGATTCCGTTGCATTACATTTTTTAGTTTAATCATACGAGCTATTAAAGTGGGCAGTTGTGACAAGTATTTTATGTAAAACTAGCAATGCCCCACGGTTTTACCCGCGATAATTTGTATAAATGTAATACTAACTTTTCACCGCCCTTTAATCCTCTTAAAGGATGATTTTTGAAAAAAAAATATAAACTGTTTCATGGCTTTCGATGAAGAACCTTTATACTGAATTTCAATTGAATAACTTTAAAAAAAGCAAAGTTACATACTAACTTTGCACCCCCATTTTACCGTTTAGGGGCGTGATTTAAAAAAAATCCTTTTTTTAATGTTTCCCTATGTTATAAGTTTCTAACTCTTATAGTTTAGACCCTGTGTTGATATGTCAGTCAGTCATTTTCTCCCTTTATGTAAGATTTTGCACGGACAGATTGACGTAGTAGGCCTCTCTAAATAATAATAACGGTTTTCTTTTACCTATATTTTACACATATATATATACCATATATATATACATATATACTCAATATTGATATTTATAAATATATATATCCCACAGACAATCTTTAGACCCTGAGACTATTTTAGGCTATTTTTTTTATTCGAAATAAGGGTTGTTAGGGGTCGAATAGGGGGATGAAAAGTTGTATGGAAGTATCGCTATTTTTAGAGCTAGAAACTTGAAACTTGTTTTTCAGGCCATTGATGTGATATGAATAAACATGATATTCAAAGTTTATATAAGTTAAGTTAAAGAGGTATCGTACCAAAAGAAAATATTCCACGTGGACGAAGTCGCGGGCACAGCTAGTAAAACATAATAACAAAACTGTCTAGACAATGTGATAATTAATCACTGTATATTACATAATATTGCTAATTATTGCGATTCATATTGTGTCGCAAAAGATCTTTTATCAAACAACGTTTAAAATACTAATAATTTAAACTTTTACATACGGCCCACAGCCCGTCGCGGGATCTGATGGCAGTCACAATTTTCAATAGTAAATCTCGATGTCGCATCCGAACATCGGAGTATCGATACATCATTGATTATCTTATCGATAATCCCATCCCGAGCTCTCGCTTCCTTGTGATTTCTCTTGGATAAAACCATACTCAAGATTGATATAATCGTAATAATGTACTTATGGTTAATTATTATTTAATTGATATCAAAGTGATAGCAGAATATTTAGGTAGATAAAATTCGTACAAGCTACCATTTATTGATAATGTGTAATGTTATAAATATGCAGCTTAAAATATTTAATTGTGACCGGCTGTTCCAAGAACCGATTATTAAAGGGGATGCCCCTTACAGACTGTTTCGCGGGATCGGATGGCAACCGAGGGCATTCATTCGAGGGCGCCCCAGAGTCCAGACCTCAGCTCGAGTTGCCGTTGATGAGGATAGTTAATTTGTTATATGTAAAAAAAAGGAAAAGTAGGGTACCTGCGGAATAGAATAGTACCTCTCTCTGTACTAGGTGTCGTAACACGACAAACAAATATAATAAGACCATACTAAGGTACGGATCTACCAGATGGCCGCCGCGGTATTTCCAACACAGCGCAGTTGAAATACTATCCACGCCTGCCCAGCGCGGCAAATATGGGCGGTTGCCCATAATTGCCGCGGAGGGGGGGATTATGGGGCGTCCCCCCCCCCCCTTTCTTGGGGAGGAAATTCTCCAACTGTGGACTTTTTTGACTTAGTGAGCCGGGCCGCACTATTGTGGTCAGTTATGCAAGTGTGTGAAGTGTTTGTAATAGTGCAGTGCCATTGAGTGTGCGACTGTAGTCAGAATTTATACGAATAAGGCTATCAGGCAGGTCTTAGTCTGTGTACGTTTTATCTCTCCACAACTGATGATATTTTTTATGAGGGATTTTTCTTAGATTCTTTAGCTAGTTATTGGTATAAATCAAAACAGGCGATAGTTAAATTTATCACCAGATTTTGCTAATATCAATTCATTAAAAAGGCTGCCATTATGATCGCAAATTTAAAGACGTATTCAAGGAAACGTTTATTTTTATAGTGTGTTTGTTATTCTGTGAAAGTATGCGTTGACATCTTTTTGTAAGCTTAGCTTAATAAAAACATGGGTATATAGAAACTTTGATTAATGAAGTTACAGGCGCCATCTGTTAATTAGATCTGTTTGATATTAGCTTATCATTTTAATCTATTTTCTGTTCAAATAAGTGCATATATCAATGTATACAATGTGTTATTATTTACACATTAACTTGGAATAACTGAATACAGAATAATTTAACAAATAATATTAATAATACAGTCAAAAGACCTTTACAAGTATATTTTAGGCTATTTTCAAAACTAATACAAAAATAAATCGAAATAAATCACACCTACTGAAAGATTAAAGGTAATAAGAAAAAAATATGACTGCATTGCGATCCCTTTGCCGTGAGGTACCGGCAGGTACCTTCCCATGTACCAGACGTCTGTAGAACCGACAGGAGGTATATCCATGCGAAATGTATAGCGACGGTGATATCCGATTAAATGTCGGATCCGACATAAAGAGGATAGTGTATTTGAAGTCTTTAAAGACTATTCAATTGACTTCAGTTAGAATAGGTTTTAATGAATTCAACGGCTTTATGCCAAATTTGGCCCATCGGTGGACATATCAACAAGGTTATTCTCTAGCGACCTGCTCCGGCTTCATACGGGTGCTATTTGGATAAAAAATAGTTATTGTGGGTAATCCCTTAGAGATATATACTTTTTTGTTGACCTTTTTGAGGTATACAATACTGTAGTACATAATTTTGATCTATCTCGTCGGGCTCAGCAAGCGTTTCGCCGCCATTGCAGGGTATTACATTTAATTGCAAAATAATAATGTTTCTTTATGACATCACATTATAAAACTTTAAAATTATTAGTGTTTCTACTATATTATGCATGTGTTAATACATTTAAACTCTCTTGAATTGCTCTATCAACCCACTTGGAAAAACACATCAAAATCTGGTCTAGTAAGTCTGGCCAGTTTTAAATATCTAAGCATATATATCTTGTGAGACAGCGGAAAGTGACTTTGTTTTCTATTATGTGGATATATATATATATATTTGAATAAATATTTTTTAAAAATGAGTAAGTAGTGACATATAATGTTACAGGTGTATTTTACAATTCCTTTAAGAAACAACACATAAGCAAAAACAAATTAAATCTTTTATATTAATAAGTTGAATAAATAAATAATGAGACTTGTCAAACGAATGTTTTTATGAATCTATTTATGCTTTATTAGCTTTTAAAATGCTTTATTTGTGAAACTTTTATTACTTATTATTATAAATTGTTAATTAATAACATAAAATTATGCCAAACACAATTATGCTAATATACATTTCCAGTGAGAAGCAACAGTGAGAAAAGTATATATTAGATAAGTAAATACTTACGGAATTCCTTGTATTCAGCTATTTCACTCTCTTATTAATTTTTAATGAATATGTATAATAAATCACGTGTAACAAATTAATGTTGGTTATCAAAATATAACAAATTTCGTTTCAAAATCACAATCACTATGAACGAGTTGGAAAGATATATTGCCCCTTCCTATAACTCGCCTCGATCACGCATTCGACTGTAAAGCAAACTATATATAATCTGTTCAGCTTTTTAATTAAATTTCGTATCAATTGATTGCCATGATAACATGTGTCTTACAACTGTATGACAAATGTTTAGCGAGATATAAATGACTATATATATATACTTATATCTCGGTATATATATCGAAGAATGTTTCCTTATGTGTTGTTACTTAAGAATCATGCGTGATTAATGGGGTTAATGTAAATTTCCCATGCTATAAGTCGCGTGGAAGATTTGAGTAGCTCATATCAAGATTCCATATGTATGTATGTTTGATCTGTATTGAATTAAATATATATAGTTGGTTGGACGTGTAAAAGATATGAATGAAAGTTATTGGAAGAGTTGATATAGGAAGACCGAGACGAACACATCTTAACAAAGTAGAAGAGGTATTAAAGAAGGGCCAGGTCAGAAGTACTAAGAATAAACGTGTATGAAAGGACTAATGCGATTAAGGGAAGCGAGAGAGGCATGCCAAGTTGAAACAAGTGGAGATCCGTAGTCTCTGACCCCTGACACAGGCGTGATGTATGTATATATATTATATATCTTATGTATAGACCTGATCCGTGGTAAGTCGCTTAAAGCACTTGTGTTGAGTACGCCAGACAGATGTGGAATCACAAATATACAGTTAAAATCCATATATTTAACACATAGACACATAACAAACATAAATATTTGTCCTGGATGGGGAACGAACCCACGACCTTTGGCGCACAAGACCGGATCACTACCGACAGCGCCATCGGGCCCGTCGAATAAATAAATTGGTAGCTAGCAATAGCGATATCTTTGTGATGTGACATCTGTGTGAGTGTAGGCTATGGTCATGTTTCCCATCAAGCGGACCGTGTGATTGTTCGCTAACTTCATAATACTCAAAGAAGAGGAAGTCTATTACTATATGGTCTACGTGAGGCGCCTTTAGAGCTTTTAAAACGAATTATAGTTTACATACTCGAAATAAATAAATGTGGAATGAGAATAAAACCGAAGAATCTTAATTACTACATAGTATAAAACGAAGTCACTTCCCGCTGTCTGTCTGTCAATGTGTATGCTTAGATCTTTAAAACTACGCAACGGATTTTGTTGCGGTTTTTTAAATAGCTCTAGTGATTCTAGAGGAAAGTTTATATGTATTTAACATAGTGTCTAGTGTGATGTAAATAAACTTTTGTGCGATAACATTGCAAACTACTAAGGTTTACTAAAAAGGTTTCGGTGAATGTTTTAAGAAATAAAACGGTTGTTTGTTGTGAATGTCGAACAAAATCGTACGATAGGAAACTTTATTCGCTACTGCGAAATCAGGTTTACACACGTGCGTGCTTAGAGTCAGCGTGAACACGTCATTTTGGTCCCGAGAAAAGTATTCTATGGAGTTCAAAAGTCATTTTTGGTCCCGAGATTTTTTTTTAGTTTAGAAGTATCTCCTTTCTTAGAACTAACGCAATCAAATCTAGCCATAATCCGTTCACCAGCAAAGGAGTCAAAGCGAAATAAAATACGCAAATGAATGTAATCGTCAACCCGCCGTAAAATTACGTGATGATGTCGATAGAGAGTGCATCCCCCAATACATATATATATAGATGTAATCAAATGTAATCTAATTATTTTAAATTTAATAAGAAGGAAGGAAATCGATATACATATATATATAAGAAAAGGTCGTGTTAATAACACTATTTATAACTGAAGAACGGCTTTATACCGATTTGCTTGAAAATGAGTGGAGGGGGGGGGGTAGGGTTATTCCGACGACCGCGTTTGCGTGTGACGAGATATAAAACGTCAAAGAGTTCCGGTTTAGTTTATGATATGCATTTCTTTTACATGCGTTTTCATTGTATTTAGATATACATCTAATCATCAGCATATCAGCCATCGGGAGTCCACTGCTGGACGTAGGCCTCCCTAAGAAAAGGGTAATTTTGCCCATAATTGCCGCGCTAGGCAAGCGTGTTGGAAATAGTAGAGCGCAGCTTTCGTGACGGGGATGCTGCTGACATCCCCGCCATACTATTTAAATACATATATTTAACACTCAGACATAGAACAAACACAAAAATCATCGTATAAATATTTGCTCTGGGTGGGAATCAAGCCCACGACGCTTGGCGCTCGAGATAGGATCACTCTCATCAGCGCAACCGGGTCCGTCAAAATGATGTAAAATTTTTTCCTTGCGTTGGAATTCCACGTCACGACAATTTCCAAGTCCCGAGACATCGAACTGCATACGATAAAAGTTCGGGATATTCGGGAACTTCAAGACTTCTAGGAATAACAAAAGAATCGAGTTAGTTTCTAGTAGAATGTATTATAAATTAAGTAAACTATAGAAAACAACAACTTTTATTAAGCATGAAACGATATCCGATAACAATTTTAACGTTAATTATAAGTAAATAAAAGGTTTTCTCTTTTAATAAGCCAAGTCGATAATCAAGCATACAGTCCGCGTGATAGAAAGCGTCACTGCAGCCTATTGACGCTCGTAATATCACAAGGATATCTCTAGCGCGTTGCCAACCTTGTAACTTGAGGATATTATCTCTTAATTCCCAGTAATTTCACTGCTTCTCTCATCCTTCAAACCGAAACAGCAATGCGAACACTGCTGTTTCGCGATAGATAAAGATTAGAATGAGGCACTAATACAGACGACCTTTGTGTGAGTGAGGTAGATACCACATGTCATGTTAACTTTTTTCAATCAAACATTATTATTTCCTTCCACAAAGCCTCTCAAAAACCGCCAATACAACCGAATGTTTCCTAAACGGTTTGTCAGCTCAGAGATTGTCTGTCTACCTCGTTGATGGATGTCCTACACTGTGCTTGCCAATATGTGGTTTCTATTCTAGAATATTACAGTCTCCTAGCTGTAAGGAACCGGCGGAGTAGGTACCTCTGTACTAGGTGTCATAAGAGGAGACTAAGGTACCGGAACCGACAGATGGCGGAATATCCACCCGATACACTGTAGATCATATGAAACGGGATAGCTTCGCGGCGGGAATGCTGCTGCCTGATTTACCTAAGCGAAGCAATTGCGATCACGCTTGCCAAGCCCTGCCTGCCCTCGCTGTCTGGGGAGGTCTATGTGAAGCAGAGAACGGTGTACGGATGCTATGACGATGATGAGGGTTCCATTGACTTTTACTTTTTTTGCACCCAGATCCTAATTATTGTAATTTTTGTAATCTAATAAATTGAATTCTCGTTTCACAGTGCTACCATACCCCTCTAGCATGGCTTGACTGATTCTTATGAAATTTTATATGCATATTCTGTAAGTTTGAGTATCGCTTACTATTTATTTTTCTAACCCTGAAGTGATAAAGGTTATCCAACTCACTTTTTTTCAATTTTTTAAACAATTTTATTTATAATGTAATATTAAATACATACAATCGCTATATGCCCTTTACCTATTTTCATAATAATTTTAGTAATAAAATATTTTTATGTCTGCCGGGACAGATTGTTTTAATTATTGTTATTTGGCGCATTCATGCTGCACGCTACACGACATCACAAAATACAAAGTAACGGGAAAACATCCGAAGTAGCGATCAATCACAAGTTATATATACAGGAAAACTAATGTACTGTGGGATTTTAATCGATCACTTCCTAACCTAACTGGTTTGTGATCATAATCTATTTTTAGTATGAAATACTATAATGCAATTGTTAGGTAAAGGCACCGATAGATGGCGGTATAACCATCTAAAACATTGCAACTTAAATACTGTAATGTGGGGATGGACAGCATCCCCGTCGCGGAAGTTGCGCTCGGCGATTGCCCCCACGCTTGCCCAGTGCGGCAATTATGGGCAAAATTCCATCAATCTTATGGAGGCCTATGTTCAACAGTGGACTTCTATGGCTGATATGATGATGATGATACAATTATTGATAGTAATAATTAATAGTAAGAACACTAATGAAATCTTCATAACATTACCATTTTAGCAGGATATTTAGGCGTTTATTGTGTTGTATTATTTATTAAGAATTCTGACTATATTTCAATTTATCAAACTAATTAATTTCTAAGCGTATCTCTGTATTTATTTGAGTTAGATTTTAAAGATGGTTAATGTAATCAGATACATGTTTTGCTACCGGCAGAGTATAGTACCTATACCAGGTATCGTAAGAAGTGATTGAGGTAACAAAAGACGGCGGTATATCTACCCGAAACAGAGTAGCTCAAATGCAACAGGGCGGTAATAGGTAGCACAGCAGCATATTAATAAACATTTCCAAATGGTAGTCATAAAATAGTTACAAATAGTTCTTTAATTGCGATAAATATTGGTATATAAATAAATTATTCTCACAGCATATTTTACACGCGCTTGTCGCTTAAAGTACTTGTGTTACGGACATCAGACAACAGAGAAATCACAAATATACTACTTGAATACATATATTTTACACCCAGACACAGAAAAAACATAAATATCATCGTATAAACCTTTGTCCTAGGTGGCGTCGCTTAAAAGCGTTTTACTGTTATCATACAATAGAAGATTTATAAATATAATATTTATATACAACAGACACATAATAAAGACGAATGTGGGAATCGCACCCACGAATCCAGAACACCAAATATCTCTCAGTGATGGGTAGGTATCAACATCATAGTGGCCGTAAAACATCAACTACTGGTACAATTGCAGAGGGAAGAAACGTAGCTTTGCAACTTTTACGTCCTGATGCATTCGAGATACGCTTTTTCGGATGGATATACCGCCATCTACCGCCCTGATTCAGTCGCCTCTTACGCCACCTGGTACAAAATAAGGTACTAGTTTTCTCTGCCGGAACCCCCTAGCCAACAATCCGGCAATAATGCTCTAGAAATGACGTCATCGCAATCCAACAAAAATACAATACCGCTTAGACGTGCAATCCAACATGATCGTACATTCTCAATCTACACAAAAAATACCCACATTATGACGATTGGGAATTTTAATCAGCAAATGTTTAATATATTATGTTAGAAATCTTATCATTATTAGTTAGTTGTTATGATTTCAGCTAGATATGTTCGGACAATAGGATTTATTTATCTTGCAACATATATTAAACACACAAATAGTAGTAAGTATGTAGGTAATAGCATTGATTTATTTATCGATAAAGCTAGCAAAATATACGTAGAACAATGTTGTTTCTAATTAATTTATCAAGTAGTGATATTTCTTCGCATTTACGCGTTCACTACTCCTAACAAACCTACTCTTTTAACGGTTTTAAATGAGGTTTATTTAAGTTTTTAAAGTACTTATTCGACGTTTCGGTTACATGAGGATGTTAAGTATTTATTGGTTCATACTACAGACATGATGATAAAATAACATTACAGAGAAACTGAACTTGAAGTTTGACACGTTTCGTACCATCGATGTAGTTGTATACAGCGCACAATATATAAATAGAGAACGATACAAATAATATTTTATTAGTATTAACATTCATAATCACTCTTTTCATACAGATGCGATAAGCAGTCTTGAGAAGAATATAATTGAAGAAACGGGATATCGTAACAGGATACTGAGGAACGGGCTCGACAGATTGTGGTATATATCCCTACTAATACATATTATAAATGCGAAAGTAACACTGACTATCTGTCTGTCTGTTACGCCTTCCCGCTTCAAAACTTTTTAACCGATTTTGATATAATTTGGCACAAACAATCTTTAGACTCTGAGAAAGGACATCGGCTATTTTTTTATTCAAAATAAGGGTTGTAAGCGTCGAAAAGGGGGATGAAAAGTTGTATGGAAGTAACGCTACTTTTAGAGCTAGAAACTTGAAACTTATTTTTCAGGCCATCGATTCGATATAAATAAACATAACATTCAAAGTTAATATAAGTTAAGGTAAAGAGGTATGGTACCCAAAAAAACTATTCCACGCGGACGAAGTCGTGGGCACAGCTAGTAAGACATAAAAACATATTTAACATCCAGACGCAGAACAAACACAGATATTTATGATATAAATATTTGTCCAGGGTAACTCTTTGAGCATATGACGGGATCACTACCATCAGTCAATGATGACCCACCCAAAAGTTTTTGTTTAATTCTAATATGCAATACAACAAAGGAAGCATATCTGGCGAAGTCCTCGTGTCAGGCAATAACTTATCAGATATAAGCGTAGACTTATCACCGGTTCTCATGAATTGCGTATCAAGTTTGATATCACGTAATCTTATCAGGTAACCAACATTGGCGGCTCCGGCAATGATCCTTTTCATGGTAAAGGTCTGTGCTGTGTCACTTAAGTTAATTTCGTCATCAGTTGTCTGAATATCCCAAGCATTGACCCTCTTAATCTGTATTTATAAAAGGAGAAGCTGACAGTATGGGCCTCAACTATAAGGGCTAGAAGCTTGAAATTAAGCACAGTGGTTCCTTTTATAACATCAGGAAGCATTTCTGAAAATTCACCCCCCAAAGAGGTGCAAAGTTAGAAAAAACCTTTACCGTTTTTAAAGTTATTAAAATGACATTTCATCATGATCTTCATTATCATATCAGGCATTGGATATCCCTTGCTGGACATAGGCCTCCCTAAGTAAGGGAGAACTTTTCCTATAAATACCGCGCTGGGCAAGCGTGCTGGCAATCGCAGAGCGCAGCTTTCGCAATAGGGATGCTGCTGCCAACCCACGCCCTTTGGTTGGATACACCGTCATCTATCGGTTCTGGTACCTTAGTCACCTCTTACAATACCCGGTACTTTATTAGCATTCCACGATCGAATCATCAATCAGAAAAGAGGAGATCCGTAGAAGTGGCAATAGGCAGGAAGGACACTTGTATGCAGAACCGATTAATGGTGGTTTCGTAAGGTTCTAGAAAGAAGGTCACGTACTGGTACAGCGTTCGCCCACAAGGTGGACAGACTGCATATATACCTTACTCCCACTTATTTCTACCGCTGAACACAAGTGTTCGCATTGCTCTGTTCCGGTCTAAAGGGTGAGAGAAGCTGTGAATTCACTGAGTAATGTGGCATAACATCCTGAAGTCACAAGGTTGTCAACAGGTTAGTGATATCCTTGTGATATGACGAGCATTTATAGGCTACAGTTATGCTTACTATCACGCGGACTGTACGCTTATTTGTCGATCTGGTGTAATTTTAACAATGTAATCAAATTGAGAGGTCTATGTCCAGCCGTGGACTTACAGTGGCTTATATCAAGATGATGACAAAAGGGAACCAATACTATTTTCAATCCAAAAATAATTTATTCATACTCTACGTTTCAACGAACAACTTTATAGTCAGTTCAACAGAATTCGATGTTTTTCTCAGTTTTTAAGTCGTTTTAATCCAACTGGGATTACTTTTTATCTTTTAGTAGATATTTTTTTTCTATAAATAAGTAAACCGACAAGGTAGATAGACGTATTCAGAACTGAACCACGTTGAAGCAGGCTTAAATGCAGTTCTATTGAAAATGTTTTCGGAAGTACTATCCCCATCAATGGACGTCCCATGGCTGATACGATGATGAAGTAAATAAATACGCTAAAAACAGATTTCCTAACATTTCCGTGTGGTACCAGCTGATAGAATAGTACGAGGTATCGTAAGAGGATGTTGAGGTACCAGAACCGGTACATGGCGGTAGATCCACCTGAAATAGAGTAAATGCACAGGGTGGAAGTGGGCAGCATCACCGTCGCGAAGCTATTCTTAACGATTGCAATCACATTTCCTTATACAATATCCCCATTCTTAGCGAGGCCTGTGTTGTATAGAGGACGTTCAACGGCTGATATGATAATGACGATGACATGAATGCATTTGTGGGATTTGCTACATTAGTGTTGGACATATCAGTGAGTGAGTCAAAATAATCGAACATATAGATGTAATCAAAGTCAATAAAACTTGACTTATATTTATTTTTACAGCAACAATTGAATGTTGGAATTAATTCGATTACGGCATAATAAATAATTAAGGAATACCGTAAAGATACTGTTTTATTTGTTGGGGCATTCCCGACGAAATATGAGTAAGCTTCTCTTTTAATAGATATAATTTAAAAACATCTTAAAAATTATCCGGCCCGATGGTGCATATGGTAGTGATCCTATCTTTGCGCCAAAAGTCGAGGGTTCGAACGATAGATATATCTGTGGGGGGGCGGTACCTGAGTTGTCTCTTATGGCAACTTCTGGCACTTAGTTACTCTTCTACTACGCGGTTACCTATTACGGTCGAATCTATTGCTGGACTACTTCAATGTCACCACTGAAAAAATAGGTCAGGTCGCTCATTAATGAGCAACCCTTTGGCTTAGCACATGAGACTTCCAAAACAATATTTTTTTTATTATACTTGGTCGACAAACAAGCATACAGTCCCATACATATGCTTGTAATATTACAAGGATATCACTAACGCGTTGCCAATCTTGTAACTTTAAGATTGTCACATTACCCAGTAATTGTCCTGCCTCTTTCACCATTCGAATCAGAACACAGCAATGTGAACACTGATACTTATCGATAGAATTAAATAAGGTTCAAATGCTGACGACTATGAGGTTTACCTCATTTAGCTGAGGAAAACTCACGAGTTTGGAATGGCACATTCCCTGATCAAAAATAAATGAGTGCTAGTATGTGGTTGTTTCGAGAGATAAGCAGAGTGCTGCCAGAAAACTGTTTCTGATAACCGAAAGAATGGTCATCAGATAATGTGCTTTTAAAATGGTTGACGTCAATATGGATTGTAACACTGATAACGTAAATAATTTCTTCGTAATCTTCAATCAAAACAAATAGACGTACAATCGCGGCTTTTTTTTATTTGTCATAGTGTATGCTATAAAACTTGGTGTACAATAACGTGAAAACAAATTGGAAGACCGACCCCATGTTGAGTATTGCTTTAATCTCTAGGATGAAGCACCTGAAACCAGCTTCAACTGTTTGAATCAAGTGTTGTCAGAATCGTTGACGATTTCATATCGGGCCCGATGGCGCAATCGGTAGTGATAATATCTTGAGAGCTAAAGGTCGTGGGTTCGATCCCAACTCAGGACAAGGTCAAGCTTTATTAAATTCAAATTGTCAAAACGAGATTTTTTTATGAAGTCAGCAAACAAGCGTATGTTCCGTTTGGTAAACGTGACTACAGCCTATAGATGCTCGTGTCATCACAAAGATATCACTGGCGCGTCGCCAACCTTGTGAACTGAAGATACGTTGTCACATTTACCCAGTAATTTTACTGCCTCTGACTCTTCGAACTGGAACCCAGCAATGATAACACTGCTATTTGGTGGTTGACATAGGAGAGATGCAGACGATATTTGTGAGAGGTCTTCCTCATGTATTACCCCGATGGTGACGAACATCTGCAATGGCAATCACTGTGCGTAGCTTCGCGACGGGAATGCTGCTGCCCATTCCCACCCAGTTGCATTTGAGCTACACTGTTTCGAGAGGGTATACCGCCATTTGTCGGTTCTTGTACCTTGTACCTTAGTCGAAGTTTTCATTACATAGATACCTATAGTGTTTCACTACTAAATTATTAATGTATTATACATATAAACCTTCCTCATCATCTATTAACAAAACCGGGTAGAAATCCGTTGCAAATCTTTAAAAACCCAGCAAACACATACACAGACAGACAGCGGAAAGTGACTTATTTTACACTACGGCACACCCGCAACTTTGACTGCGTACTTTTAATTTGAATATTAAGGCTTCGTAGTTCCCGCTTCGAATCCGTTCCGTTCGAATTTCGGGAATTTCGTTTTTAGTTGTACCATGTACCAAGTTTCATGGTTTTATCTTCAAAAATTACGAACACCCATACAAACTTTTAACCCCTATTTTACCCCCACACTGGTCGTAATTCAATTAAAAAATCAAAAACGCTAAAATAAATGCTTAATTAATTCTTATCAAGTGCTTAAATATAAAGTTTAATGGTTTTATATTTTAAAATTAAGAAATCCCATACAAAATTTCAACCTCTATTTCAATCTTTTCATCCCTTTTTTTCGCAATAAAAGATAGTCTTAATAGATTGGCTTAACAGACAGACAGACAGAGTTACTTTCGCATTTATAATATTAGTAGGGACTAGTAGGGATCGTGACGTGAGCTTTTCACCTAAATTTGGCTGTCTACCTTTGATATAATCAGGTCTTTCGGGCGCTGCCTAGAATCGATATTATTTTTATAAATCTATAAGATAAGCAAACAATCTGTGAGTGACTACACATGTATATATTTATTTATTGCAAAAAATATTTCTAAATGTACAAATAGCGGACTTAATGCGAGTTGGCATTATCTCCCAGTCAACCATTACACGAAACAGAAAAAGATATATATAGTGCTGCAGACAATATATATATATGTGTATATATATATATATATATATATATATATATATATATATATATATATATATAAATATGC
>JACJUM010003212.1:6978608-7040800 GCA_020976665.1 Heortia vitessoides | reverse complement strand
TCGTTTAGCTGTCACTGTAAAAGAGTTTGTCAAAAAACTAGAGTGATGAAGAGTTCAGAGCGAGAGAGTATTAGAAAAACGGAGATTACGTTCGTAAAAAGAAGTTAGGAATTGGAATCTGTTCTTTAAGTAGGTTGGTGCGTAGGGAAAAGTATTGAAAATAATATGATAAGAACTCGAATTTTGTAACGTTCACGAATAGGATATAGGATATATATGCCAGCCAGCATATATACACATGTAAAAATGATCATCGTAATCGAACTATACCATATTGGGTAACAATTGTTTGCTGTGTTTGTATTTACTTTGTACTTTTAGGTAGACGACATATATCTCTACCGCCAAATAGCAGTATTCAGATTAATGTGTTCCGGTTTGAAGGAATATTCAAGTTACAAGGTCGGCAACGCGCTTGTGATTTATCCTCGTGATATTACGAGCGTTTATAGGCTGCAGTGACGAATAATATAATGGGGATCGTATGTTTGTCTGCGGTAAAGGGAAGGAGGAAGGAGGAAAGGAGGAATAGAATACTCAAATAAAATATTTAACACCCAGGCACAGAAAAAACAAAAATATTCATTAAAATTTTCCTGGCTGTTAAACTAATTACATACACTACTGCTTGAATGATACACTGACATACTCAAATGAAGTGAACCTCAACCTACGGAATGTCAAGCAAATAAAATAAATTGTTAGCACAATGTAACAAATTATGGTCGAATATCGACCACCGGACGACCACTAGTATTATTTTAATAAAATTGTTTAAAACTTCTGTCATTATTAAAACCTGCAGTCAAAAGCTGTTACAACATAAACCTTCTCTGGTATTCTTATTATCATAAATCATTTGTGACCATGTCCATCCCAGCCCTGCTAGATTTAAACTATGCTTTTACTATACCGTCATCTGATAGAGGGGGGAGGTACTCTTTTTTCCGCCACTTAAAAAAACCCAAGAACAAACAACTTTCCTTAATTGTAACTATTTATCGAGTAACATTTCCAGCTAACTATATGTTCTGAGTCACGGCCCGTCAGTAATTCTATGAAATTACTGACGTGATACACAATTAACAGATTAAACACAATGGAACATCTGCGTATATAATTCAAGAATTATATATGAAGATTCATTGTGTTTAATGCACGTAATTAATGGATTAATTTATTAAGAATACCGGGCAAGAGGCGTGATGTCCGACAGATCTTTGTGTAGCCCAAATGCAATGGGGCTGGAATGGGCTATAGCATCCTTGTTGCAAAGTTGCGCTTTGTAATTTCTACCACACCAGGACAACGCAGTAATAATGATATTCATGATACCAAAGCGAGAGAAAGAGACAGGCGTGATACCAAAAACATTACAAGAATCTACCAAAACTCTGAACCTACCACCTAACACTTATACACTACTACAAACAGCTGCAATACTAAACACGTGTTGGTTACTTAGGCAATTCATGCAGACAGAACATGAAGGCATGAAGGCTATATTGTGTTATGATTACATCACACAATCCTCTGCGCAGTTTATCCAAAAAAACACACACAAATGAACCTGCAACGTAAAAACTGGTCAACACAAACCATGATGTGTACTTGGCCTAAGCCCGCGCATATTAATGGCCGCAAACCGGCAATGGCCGAGGAAATTAACAATAAATATGTAATAATAAAATATGGTCCATGAAGTCTGGAATGGAGACCACGTACCAACAAGCGCGGCGATGGGCGTCTACCTGGAAGATGGACAGACGACCTGACTAACTGCAGGATCACGCTAGACACAGGCCGCATATAACCGGTCCTATTGGATTACTTGAGGAGGCCTATGACCAGCAGTGGACGTCTTACGGCTGATATGATGATGGTGATTATTATTACATTGCGACAGCGTAAAATGATGGTGGACACAGATGGTAGTGATCCTATCTTGTAAGCCAAGGGTCGTTGGTTCGTACCCTACCCAGTACAAATATTTATATGATAATATGATATTTGTGATTGCTCTTTTGTCTGCTGTCCGTAACACAAATGCTATGGTAATAATGGTAATAATAATAATAATGGTAATAATGGTAATAATGGTAAAAATGGTAGTAATGGTAATAAGAAAATGTTGTGGTGTAAATAAGATAGATATAAAGAAAAGTGTATTAAGTATTCATAATATAAATAGACTTAACATAAGGAAATGTAATTAGATATAACTATAGTGATAGAAAGTGATCCTTCACCAACCGTTTAAACATAGGCAGGCAGTGCGTGCTTCTAATATTAAGCGGGAGTGCATTCTAAAAACGAAGATGGGCCGTAAAGGACTTACTAAAATAACGTTGTGGAATGGCGTTTTAAGTAAAAGGTTATCTGGTAACCTGAGAGATTTTTCGTGACTATCATATAAGATGACAAACGATAAATGGACTATACTAAACACTATAAGAATTATTTAAATTGTACCAGCGGTTTCTGAATTTAGCGCGTTTCAACAAACAAGCAAACTTTACAGCTATATAATATTAACATAGAATAACTAAGCATGGAATGAAAAAACACCTGCAATGACATTCAATCATCTCTTTTCAACTCTCAAATCCAGTAAGTGACGATTAAAAAATACGTGTTAATACAGTGAAATTAACTTATCTACTGGATTAAGCTAATCCATTGAATGCATTATCGCATCAGATTTGTCAACGTCAAATCCTCATATTTTGGTGGATTACTGTACCTTGGCTATGCATTGTTGTTTATTTTGATATAATATAAAGTAAGCTTGGCAACATTACATAACTAAAACTATTTTTTTGTTTTTTTATTAGACTTGGTCAACAAACAAAAATACGGTCAGCGTGGTAGTAAGCGTCACTGCAGCCTATACAAGTATAGACACTCCTAATATCACAAGGATATCACTAAGGCGTTGCCAACTTTGAGACTTAAGAATATTTTGCCACATCACTCAGTAAAATCACTGCCGCTCTCACCTTTCAAACCGGAACACAACAATACGAACATTACTATTGTGCGGTAAAAATAGTTGAGAGTGAGGTACCAATGCAGATAAACTTCTGTATGATGTCTACCTCATGTAATTGTTTTATTTATTAATTAATTAAACTTGTAAGCTATCCTTACAGGCTGTAATTAAATCTTGGAGAAGTGGATTTGAATAAGTTTTTGAATTTGCTATAACTATTAACAAAGGCCACTCAATAAAAGGAGGAATATTGACCATAATTACCATGCGTGGCTGGCATGGGGAGGCTTATGTCCAACATTGGACTTCGAGATAGATGGTTGATATGGTGATAGTGATAGTAAGAGCTAAATGCAGTATCGAGCAATTAGTGATGATAAAATCAGCTCTTAAAAATTTCGCCAGCCAAAGGTTGCCTTTAAGCAATTGGTGTTAGCGATAAAAAAGCCTTGTATCTACCACTGTGCTATGTTTTGTGATATTTTAATTGATAACTAACAAAGAGTACATTAATATTAAATTTATCATTAAATGGCTCTATTTATGTCATTTATTAAACCTTTTCTGCAATACATATTCCTTTAAATATACAAGATTCGTGTCACGTTGTTTGTCCATGAACATATGAAGTACTTAACAAATTTTAATAAATGTTTGCTTTCTGATTGTATGATACAAGTTGAGATATTTCATAGGATATTTCATACGAAATCATTTATAAAATTATAATTTATTAAATTATTTCATTAATTAAGCTCGATGTAGTGTAATTTTCTTTTTGTTACATCTTCATAATTGTGTAATTGGAATAACCCGTATAATTATGTTAATAATAAATAAATACCTCTTTTTTAGTTTAATATATTATGTAATAATGGTAAATGTGGCCCCAGCCTATAGACCTAGTGTCATCACAAAGATATCACTGGCGTGCCACCAACCCTGTGAACTGAAGATACTATGTCACATTTACCCAGTAATTTCACTGCCTCTCGCCCCCTTAAAACCAAAGCACAGCAATGCGAACACTGCTATATAATTAATTTCGATTATATATGTAGGCAAATAACAGATACTAAATAAAGAAATCGTTCGTGTTAGTGCCTCGCTCTTATCTATTTTTACTACCAAGCATAAGTGTTTGCATTGCTGAGTTTCAGTTAGAAAGTTGAGAGAGGCAGTGAAATATTGGGTAATGTGACATAATACTTTTTGATCCGTACGCTCCAATTTACTTAAAGGACAGATTCCAATTCCTATCTTCCTCTCACGAACGTAATCTCCGTTCTTTTAATACTCTTTCGCTCGTAACTCCTTCTTATCACTCTAGTTTTTTGACAAACTATTTTACAGTGACAGCTATACGACTCTGGAACGAGCTTCCGTTGAATATTAAGCAATCCCCAAACAAATTTATCCTGAAACGCTGTCTCCGTACTTTATTTACTGATGCTGCTTCTCTAACTTTATAACCCTATTTCTGATGTACGTTATTTTATATATATATATATATATTTATATTTATATCATATGCATTTATTGCGTTTATTTATACAAATATGTATGCCACCTGCACCACTATATATATTTTTTTCAGTTTTGTGTAATGGTTGACTGGGAGATAATGCCATCTGGCATTAAGTCCGCCATTTGTACATTTTGTAACATTTTGTGCAATAAAGTTAAATAAATAAATAATATCTTCAAGTCATAAAGTAAGCGATATGTTAGTAATAAAACATCCTTGTGATTACGCGAGCGTATATAGCATATTCGCAAGCAATGCGAACACTGCTATTTGGCGGTAGACATAGGTGAGTGAGGTAACAATGCAGACCTTTGTAAGAGGTCTACCTCATGAGAAATATATCTCAATAATTATATATTGTATATAAATATTTCAAATAATAATCGTAATATTTTTCTCATGATAAAATATATACAGTGGACCCCCGGTAAACCGACAAACATTTTGCAGGGCAGTACTATCGAATTCTTCGGATTATAGAGTACTGCCGAAAACCCCCTATAGTCCGGAATTTCTTACAAAAGAGTACCTTGTAATCCGACAAATTACAGATCCAACGATAAGATTCTTTATACATACGAGTATTATATATACATATGTACATATATGTACGACATTCAGCTACTCATATTTTATCTTGACCACTTATTTTTACTCAAGATAACTGCTAATACGAAATGCTGCAATAAAATGTTGATAGAAATCTAAACGTCTAACACGAAAAGGCATTTCGATCGATATTAACATGATTAATTATAATGAATGATAACATTTTATTGTGGCCACGTGACGCAGCGTTGATGAAATAATTTTTAATAACAATACCTCTGTTACACGGAATAACCTAAGTACCTAAATAAGGTGTGATCGATCTCTATTTTGGTCACTAAGGAAATATGCATATTTTTAAAACCAAACATCAGTTACCTGGCATATTTTAAGGGCATAAAGAGTTGAATAGAATCAAAGGCAACCAACAAAATTAATGAAAATAAAAAAGAAATACTCGCTTTTATAGCAAATGGAAAAAAAAGTATTAAATAAATTTTAATTACAATGAGTTTTTTTTATTTCTGTAGTAGAAAGTCGAACAATCTATCATAAATAATTAGCCCAAGATAAATGTGCAATAACATTTAAGTTATTAATAGAAACACACAAAGTAAAAAAGGTGCATTTACTTTATTTTCATCTTTCATCTAATAGTTAGTTGCCAAGAAAATTATTGAAATAGTAATATTAAATATATTAAGCACCCCAGGAAAGAATTAATTAATTCTGGCGGTCCTAATAATGGGAAAATAGCTAATTATTACATTGCAATTGGTCCTTGATACGTACGCTAAATTTCAAATTTGACTTCCAGAAATTGTTAAAATTTATACTCAAAGATTCCGATACATACATACACAGATACAACCCATAATAAAGGCGAGTTAAAAAAGATTACAATCGTTTGACGGCAAAAATAGAGTGAGATTAAGGTATCAATGAAGGCGACGTTTGTATTAGGTCTACCTCACGTGTATCAGATTGCCCAATTTGATTCTATTGACCCTTATATACTTTTTATAACTGCACCAAACATGAAAGGTATAAATGTAAAGAAATATTTCTTTAATTTGTATATGCGCGCGCACCGTTAGCGTGTCGCGTCAATCGAGCTGTCATTGTCAAAGACAAATATGTTCTGTTCATAAAATGTTATTATAATTTTCTTTTAATTTAATTAATTAATATTAAGTTGTATAAATCTAAGGTGTAAATTATAAACTTTAATTGCCGTTTCTTTATTTACAGGTAAAATATTTGATATTTGTGTAAATATTTTATGATTGTGTGATATCTACTTGATATTCTCAAATAAAAATGCTATCTTTATTTACAGAGAAACAAATTGGAGTTTTATTTTACTGCTGAGATAAAATTACAAATTGTCTGATATAAATATGAAAGAATACTAAGTTCGTAACCAGTTTAGCAAACACAAAATGTCAGATCTTGCTGAAAACCTCATTTCTATTCTAAACCTTAAATATAACTTAAAATAATAGTTGCAAACCTGTCATCGTAACGATTTATTATTAATGATTCACACATCTCATACATTATCCTGCCTCCGTGGTAAGTCACTTAAATCATTTGTGTTACGGACGCCAGACAATAGAGAAATCACAAATATAACACTGAAATATATTATTGAACACCCAGACACAGGACAAATACAAATATTATCATATAAACATTTGTCCTGAATGGGATCGAGCCCACGCACGCACATTTGGCACACAAGATAGGACCAATACTATCTACCACAAAATTAAAAGTTAAGTAATAAAATGTTTTTATTATTGCAATGTGGAATAATGTGGTCTACAGAACCAGTGGCACCGCCTCAATCTTAATAGAAGCGAGTTTGACATTTCGGTATATGATTAATGCAATTAGGGCAATTATTATACAATTGTAATTGTCTTGTCTAGCCATTGTCGGTTGGTTTCAGAGCCATTAGCAGATAGATATTTTAAAAAGAACTACTCATTATCCGATGGTTTTAACGGATACTAGATTATAATTACAATCCTTTAGAAGCTCTTCAACACCGTCGCCTTCGAGGGTATATAACCTTAGAAGTATGTAACCTACCTACTGTTCTTTAAAAAACAACTCCTTGTTTAAGATTATCCCGTCCCATCCTCCTCGCCTTCATCATCATGACAGCGATTAGAAGTCCATTGCAGGACATAGGTTTCCCCAAGAAAGGGAACTTTACCGATAATTGCCGTGCTGGGCAAGTTGGCCTTTCGCGACGTGGATGCAGCTGCCCATCCCCAACCTATGCATTTGAGTAACACCGTTTCGGATAGATACACCAGCATCTGTCGGTTCTGTTACCTTAGTCGCCTTTTATGACACCTGGAACAAAGGGAGGTACTACTCTAATCTGCTACCTCACGGCAGCCATGATTATCAGTAATTTTCTAGAGTTATTAATAACTATCTTGATTGCAGGCTTGACAACTTCTAACCTCCGAAACTAGTTGGTATTCGAAACGGCTACAGTACCACATCGTACTACAGAATACGGAAGAGTATAGTAGACGTAATAAGTATTAAATTCTTGGCGATGGTAGACTACAATTGGCCTTCGATTCGGTCAAGACCAAGACTGCTCTGGTACATCTAAGAGGTAAAATGTTGATATAACTACTATAATTATCAAAATTTCATTCTCTTCCCAACATTTGGGTCGTAGGGACCCTTCTATAGACAACAGCTTATGTTTAGATCCAGTGTTGCCAGTTTCTCGTGATTGGCACCTATTTAATAGATTATTTTTTATCAATTAAGTAAATAAATATCTAATCCTGTTTTAATTGTTTTACTGTTTCTCTAATTTATTTTGTACTGTCAATTTAATACGGTGCTTTTAAATTTTTGGGAATTTAAAACCATCATTAAATGTCATTGGTAATAAGTTTTGGAATTTCTCGTATATAATTTAATATTACGGATATTACTCAATGGAAAGTTTTAAAAATTAGTTAAAAACACCGGTACTTTACAGTAGAGATACTTTTATTTGCCGATTTTACGATATATGTCAATCAATAGTATCTGTGAAATTAGATAGGTATAATGTTATTATAGGTACAATCCCAACAATATCACTCATTTTATTTATATACAAAACTAGCTTAGGACTTATATGGTTTAGTGTATGTAAAGGGCGGCGAGTTTAATCTTTGCCCGAAGTCGGTAAATAGCTAAATAAAACAAAAACAACAACTTTTCTAATCATTTATTTTATTAAAACATGGCAACAATACCGTTAATAATTGTCTACTATACATCCAGCTGTTAGGCATTTATGGCAACACCATGCGATACTTTTACTTTTAAATTGACATTGTAACTTAAAAAAATGAGCTCGACTGTCGTTTACTACGGTGTACATTGCCAGCTCAATAGAACCAACAGGACACATCCAGCAACTTTACCAATTCGGATATCCAGGCTAAGTATATATTTTTAAACTACTGCGGCAAATAAGCATGCGGTCTCTTTGATGGTAGACTGTTACCGCAGCCTATGGACGTTTACAACACCGAGGCATCAATCAAGCGTTGTCGACCGTTAATAAAACATTTATTCCCTTTTTAAAAAATAGACTGGCCGCACGGACTTTCTTGGCTCCCCATATATTCTTTATGGAAAACTATGCCCCCTTCTAGGGAGAAATAGTATGACAGGACAAACGTCTACCTAAGTTAGCTCAGTCTACACCAAATGGGCTATAAAGAGAATAAGACAGATAGATATAAAGTGATTTTTTAAAAAGGTCGTCTGCATTATTACCACTCTCTCATATATTCATACCGGAAAATTACTAGGTGATGTGACATAATATCTTCAAATCACATGGTTCGGTTTAAGTCTATAGGCTGCTGTGCCGCTTACTGTCACATGGGCTGTATGCTTGTTTAATCGACCTGGACTAATAAAATGACAGTCACCAAAGCCACTGCAGGGTACATGAAAAACGCCAAGGCGCAATACAAGAAGTGGTCTACTACGAACCGTTAGAATCAAAAAATTACTAATGTTTTTGTTATCTATATTGCCTCGATTTACCTTAATTTTACCCTTATCTATCCACCAACCTGCAGGTTAAAAAGCCAGGCTAAATTAAGAGATGGGTTTCAGTGTTTAAAGTTTATATGTACACAGTAACTCGCAGGCTTTTCAAATACAATTGATCAAATGACATTATACATCAATTTAGCAAAGACTGAGGTACGGGAACTGATAGATTGCGGTACATACAACCGAAGTAATAAAGTTCAAGACAGGGAATGATTTCTTTTTTACTTTTAATAAATTCACACAAAATCTCATACATTGACCTGACACTGAGATAAGTCGCTTAAAGCACTTGTGTAACGGACTTCAGATAACAGAGGAATCACGAAATATTTAATTAAATACATTCACACTCAGAACCAACACAAATGAAATATTTGTCCTGAGTGGGGATCGCACCCACCTTAGGCGCACAGACAGGATCACTACCATCTGCACCATCGGAAAATATCCCCCCATATCCCATATAGTGGATACGAAACAACCGACGCGTTACGGCTGATATTGGAAAATTTTAATTAATTATTTTATTCAATTCAAATGGATAATAACAGCAATTTACTGCATACAGAATATAACTAAAACCACCTTCAAGCATGTCTAACAATTTAACATGCTGGATAGATAAGAGAAAACACAGAAAAAGAGGGCCCGTTGCTTTGATAACTTAACGAAATGATTTATTTAATATATTTTAACATGTCCACGTCTGCATTGTTTCAATATAACCTTGTGAGAAACAAATTTACCCTTCCTGGCATTCGATTAACCTCGTCCATGTATTTGACCTCCAAAATTAACTAGTTTATAGCACGATTTAACTTGATATTCATTACTGTACTAGTACAGGGTCAATTTTCAAATGAATTATAGCAATTTAATACATATATATTCTTAAGTAGGCCCGATACTACTAAATATAAATAGTCAATTTATTTTCAGTAAAGTTATCGCATGGGAGCACATCTTTCTTATTACAAACGATAACAGGATCTATTTACCCTTGTAACTGCATCAAATACAAATTAACTAAACACAAAATAGTGATTTGCTAAATTAGCACTAATTTGTGAAATAGGGACATAAACATCCGTTTTTACATACACTCGTTTTAAACTATATTATTAAAACAAAGATATAAGCCTCGAGTCCTCACATTCTAATGACATCGCAGTGTATGAGATGGAGAGACACTTACTGCAATTTAGTTGATGGTTTAAAAGAAATGGACCTTAGAAATAATACAATTATTACCCACGGGTCAACAATGGGCAAAATAACCATACTTTTGATCAATTGTATGTCACATTGCCGCATATTTAAGAAGAGGTAAACAAATCTGTCAGTTTCTCAATTAATTTTGAACTTAATGTATAGTTAATAAAGTTCATTTTCAATTGAGAAAAAATATATACACATTTACATAAAATATGGAAGTATGACCGTACTGTAAACATCATCATACATCAGGGACATCCACTGTTAGACATTGGCTTAATCAAGAGATTTGCAATAAGACTGGTTGTGATCTAGTACTCTCCTGCGTTTCTAGTCTGTCCGTCCACCATTTGGTGAACATCATACGCTACGCTTGTATCCATAATAAACTGTTAAATTGTAATTGACAAGGTTGTGGACAAAATATGCATAGGCAAAAATCCTTCAAAATGTTATAAACCTCTTAGTGTATGTCCAACAGTGGACATCCTACGAGTGACTATGATAATTAAACTATTGTTTACGGCTTTGAAAAGCCGTTTATGTAGAACATACATTTTTACGTTTGACTTAAAGTAAATTATACATTTTTACGTTTGTTTTCAAGTAAATTATACGTTTTTACGTTTGACTTTAAGTAAATTATAGATTTTTATGTTGGACTTATCTAAAGCAACCAAAACGAAGTACAAAAAAATGTAAATTTAAAATAATTCGACTTTATAATACGTTAAGTGTTGTTAATTAGGATTTTTCACATTGTAACTTACATAATTAAGGCATTTCAACAAATAAAATTATAATAATAACAAATTTCTCTTAAATATTACTATATAAAAAATATAACATAACTCTATTACCTAATTTTGAACGAGACGCAACCATTAATTGAAATAATGCACAAAAAACAATACATTAAAATAACCTTTACAATCATTTAACAACGTAAGGTGGGTTATGCTTAATAGAACCAAAAAAAATACTAATTGATTTTTTCTATGAGGTTCCATGGCGCAAATTAGGTACTTAAAAAATATACATTTTCCTCAAAAATTAAATCAAAATTATAAATGTTTGTATGGATCATAATGTTAATGCCACAATCTAGTACCAATTATACCGAACTTGGTACCAAATAGTTCGATAAACAAAAAATACAACTCCTATATATAAATAGTAAATATTTGAATTCAAACAAAACTCCTTTTTAACAGCTAGTTTTACGTACGACGTAGCAAACCCGGTTTGGTGATTCAAATACACTTGTACACAGCTATAGACGTGAGACGAAGCCGTTAAAACGGAAATTGAATAAATCAATCCTATGGAATGACCCGTTTTCTAAGAATTACAATATGTTTCAAAACAACAATAGAACATGAGACCAATATACTACTTTAATTTAGGCCAAATGCTTTTTTAAAATACATACATATAAACAATCCGATACAAACACACACACACTCGTGCTAGGGATAATTCTATACACAGATATTCTTAACAAAATTTACATGCGGTATTGTCGTTACACAGTACCCAAATGATTCTACGACAATTTCACGGAGGTATTCAGTTCATATACCGTGGACATAACCAAAATTTAAATTACAGTAGATAGAATATAGTATTGCAACCGCTTACCTGTATCGGTCCATTCTATTATTTGATAGACAGTGCTAAAGCAGATGTTTTGTGCGCCCAGGGTGAAATTGTGGCGCTCAAGGCGAAGTTATTGCGCCCAAGGCGACATCTATTGCGCCCTACACTCGGTGCAAAAATGTTGCGTCCAAGTCGAAAATTACGTTACGTCCAGGGCAAAATTGTGGCGCCTGGGGCGAAATTAATGCGCCCTCTAAACTTAGCATATGCATTCGAGTTTACCATTTTGGAAACCATCAATTGACGTGATAACTGACATATTGTGAATTTCGCCCTGTGCGCATTTCCTCGAAACCTAGCGTTACAACGGACCATAATTTCTTTTATTAATAATCATTATTAATAATAAAAGATAAATTGTAATAATCAGTAGCAATCAACAGATTGAAACAACAAATTCATGCTAAACAAAAAATAAATATTATCCATATAACATCACATTTCTATTAAACCACTCTTTGCTTCACGCAAAGCCTACCTTTTTCCATTGTAAGCAGTTAAAAGCTATATCTTTTGTAAAACATCACTTTAAGAGAATAATACCAATACCAACAAACTGGTATTTTTATTGGTACCAATATTTTTTGTGACAAACTAAGAGTTACCTAAGTGATGCAGGTTCGAGTCCCGCCTGAGGCCTGAACAGATAACCTAAGTGTTACTAAATATGCTCGAATGACTCTCCTCCGCCGGTAACTCACGGTACCGTGAGGTATAGTAGTACCTAGTACTAGAGTCGAATAGTATCTCTCTCTGTATCATATGTCGTAAAAGGTACCAGAACCGACAAATGGCGGTCTATCCATCCGAGACAGTGTAGTTCAAATGCATAGGGTGGAGATGGGCAGCAGCAACCCCATCATGAAAGCTGCGCTCTGCGATTGCCAACACGCTTGCCCAGCGCGACAATTATGGACAAAATACCCCCTTTCCTGGGGAGGCCTATGTCCAGCAGTGGACTTCAAATGACTGATACGATGATTTACATTAATCTTCATTATTAGCCTGGCACTTGTCAAATTGCGTCCAATCCTTTAATATTTTGTATTTGTATTACTATTATTCTCTTGAAGTCAAACGAATAACAATTATGATTATACAAGTCCAGGCCAAAGTGTTAAAAACATTCGTTTAGAGCATCAACAAGGTATTTAACTCTGCCTCTTTTGTATACATATTAATACCAAAAATAATCGATGATACCAAAATCCAATCAATTGGTCAAAACACACAAATAAATTGATTACTTTTTAAAGTATACATATAAATAGGTAATAAAAGATACCAGATATAATTCGGTATAAAACTTTGGTATTAATGGAAAATAACTGCTATTTGGAAATAAACCACTCAAAAAAGTATGCTCAGAGTAGAAATGGCACAAATGAATGGTGTGATCAGATAAGTACTTTTAAACCAAAAATAATATATATGTATCTATTTGAGATTCTTATTTCATATATGTGCTATTTCATCATTGATAATTCAATACCACGCAAGTAACAGTTGTCAATAAAGTTTAAAATTCAATTACAAAAGGTGAAGTTTGATCCTAATTTACTAATGTCACATATGCGGTTTTGAAGTACCACCGACGATGTCCCACTTAACAATTTACATCTGTTGATGCGCTAAACACTACAACCACCTCACAATTGTACTAAATCGTTACAACGAAACCAACTATACCTTTTTGTTTGTTGCAAAAACTACTTAATTTGTATTAATAACAAAGGCCAAAATGGAATGGCTGGTTCCTTCAGCTCTCACTATTAACTATGAAGGTTGGGAGTACTCACATGTCTGATACAATAGAACACACCGCGACTGCAGTTAGCAAGCCCTGAGAGTCCTCATTCATTAAATGTACTAACCATAAGGCAGAATCCAAAAAAATATAATAAAATCTTAGGATACAGTTGGCGTTGTAGTTTCGAATGTATCATTTAAATTCGAAAATTAAATTATACTGCTAATAAAGGATTAAACATATCATTACTGTAGGAGAAGGGAGGGGAAGCGCCGCCATTTTGAAATTATGTTGCTGTGTATCGAGATTTGAAATTAGTATAACTTTTGATTTGGACAAGCTAAGGGAATTGTTTATGTACTAATCATCTGTATATATAAATGGAGAGGCTGTCTGACTGACTAACAAATAAACACAGAGCCTAATCTATACGGATTAGAACCTTGAGATTTTGAAAAAGGGTCCTTTATAACGAAAAATGAGCAACTAAGCAAGGATTTTTAAAATTCACGGTAAAAGAGGGGTGCAAAATTAGTATAAAAGTTCTACAATTAAACGCAGGAGTAACCGCGGGACACTTTTATTCCATGTTGAACGCACCAATATGCACATATTTTAGAAGTAATTTTTAAAGATATTTGGATGATTTTTGGTGGGAAGGGATTATTACTATAGACTCTCACCACTTATAACTAGGAGGAAGTTGATTTGAATTATTGCTTAAAAAACCAGCTAACAAGCATATATATGGTCTGCGTAAAAGTAAGCGTTACCGCAGCCTATTTATTATCGATACTAATAATATTGTGTGTATTTATAGATAGTCAGTTGTTTATTTATTAGTTAAATCAAAATCTGGCGACCTATTAAATAACTATTTCACCATTGGAAAGCAACGTCTTCATCGATTTACAAAGGCTATATTATATTCCATAATAATTTGCCGTGAGGTGCCGGGAGAGTAGAATAGTACCTCCCCCTGTACCAGGTGTCGTAAAAGGCGAATAAGGTAACAGAACCGATAGATGGCGGTATATCTATCCGAGACAATGCAGTTCAATTGCACAGGGCTGGATGGGCAGCGGCATCCCCGTCGCGAAAGCTACGCTCTGCGATTGCCAACACGCTTGCCCAGCGCGGTAATTACGAGCAAAATTTCATCTTTCTGGTATGATGATGATAGGTATTCCATAAAATCAAACTATTGCCACCTAAAACGGAATGTAACGAGGCCAGATTTCTATTATTGTGCGTTTGTAACGAATTAATTCAAAAATTACTTGAATGAATTAAAAAACTATTTTATTAATGGAAAGCTTTTTTATCATCAAATAATATCAGCTATATTTAATCCCCGACTTTTGATGGTAACGGAAACTACCCGGGTAAATCTTCGGTGACCAGCATGTAAAATACTCGTATATTTTAGCCACATGGTTGGAGACAAGCTTCTCATACAAAGGTCTACTGCGTTGGTATCTCACTCTCACCTATTTCAACCGACAAATAGCAGTGTTCGCATTGCTGTGTTACGGTTTGAAGGGTGAGAGAGTCAATGACATTACTGGGTAATGTCAACAAAAGTCATCTGTATAGGTACCTCACTCTGACCTATCTCCACCGCCAAAGAGCAATGTTCGCATTGCTGTGTTTCGGTTTGAATGGTGAGAGAGGCAGTGACATTAATGACATAATATCTTCACATCACAAGGTTGCCAACGCTCTAGTGATATATTTGTGATGTCACGAACGTGTGTAGGTTGCGGTAACGCTAACTATCACGCGGACCACATGACTGATTATCGACCTAGTCAGATATAAAAAAGCAGAAAGAAGACCATACTAAGCTTCTAAACCCAGTTACGATATCAGGACTAAATTTCCGTTTAATTTCTCTCTTCCAAATAAGTACTCCCAACCTTAAGCTTAAAGTCATCTAAGTAGCTACTGCCCCGGAGATCGACAACCGGTTGTCGAATGCTAGTACCGGTAGTAGTTCGGCTTGAACGGGCCCACCTTGTTCAGGCCGAGGTACTTGGCCTGTTCGTCCGTCAGCTCTGTGAGGTGCGCGTCGAAGGTTGGCAGGTGAAGACTAGCAACGTACTCATCCATTTTCTTTGGTAATAGATAAACATCAGCCTGTAATAGTACAAGAATATTTTATGTATGAACATTACGTGTCGCGTTGTTTGTCCGGTATGAACCTATATGGGATAGTTTATATCTCAAGTTCATCATCACCATATCAGCCATTTAGAAGTCCACTGCAGGACATAGGGCTTCCCTAGAAAGGGGGGATTTCGCCCATTATTGCCCCGCTGGGCAAGCGTGTTGACAATCGCAGAGTGTGGCTTTTACGACGGAGATGTTGCTGCTTATCCTCGCCCTAAGCACTGTTTCTTGTGGATATACCGCCATCTATCGGTGCATACCGCATATACGAGTATATTATCTTTATCTTTGCTGTGTGGTACGAGAAGACTAAAATAGTATGAGAACCGATAGATGGCGGTATATCCATCCGTAATAGTGTAGCTCAATGTAGCGCACAGGGCAGGGATAAGCAGCAGCATCCAAGTTGCGAATGCACTATGATTGCCAGCTCGTTCACCCAGCGCCGCAATTATGAGTAAAATTCCCCCTTGCATTGGGTCACCAACAGTGGACTTACAATAGCTAATATAATGATCTATCTAAACTGTGTAGTTTAGTTAAATAGATATGCATTCATCTACACTCTCTACCTGTATTACCTTGTATCTATGTTGAGGAGCATTATAGAGCTCTATTAAAGCAAGCGCCTGCGTAGCAGCGGTCACAGACACCACGAACGACGGTAGAGACGAGCAGCACAGGTTGGCTAGCCTGCCTTCCGCCAGCAAAACTATACGCTTCCCATTCGGCCATATTATATGGTCCACCTGAAAATGCTCAAATGTTAACTCAAATTCATACATACGTTACGCCTGTGGCCCATGCGGATAGGCAGAGACAATGGATCTTGACTTGCTACTAGGCATACCTCCCTCGCTTCCTTTACTCGCATTAGTCCTTATTTTATTGTAAAGACACATACGGATTTTTTCGATCAAACTATATTTAGAGGTTTGAGCTGCCATGCTCAATCCAATTTGGACGTATGGCATTCATTTATAGGGGGCCTCTCACTCCAACATAGAAATCATACAAAGATTTCAGAACATAATGTTAATGATGGTATGTATGCCCCTATGGCCTGAATGCCCTTTGATACGTCACAAATGATCAGTTACACCATGATCTAAAAGTTGACAAGGTGAAACAGGAAGTCTTGAAGTATATATATACCAAGGCATACGAAGAAAGAATTAAAAAAACACCCCAAACGTTTGGCAAAGAAACTCCCGAAAGTAACCCAGACTAATCGCAGACTAGAGCGAGAAATGCCCCAGGATCTAATTCTGTAAGGTGAACTAAGACGCGTGTGTCGCATACCGAGCAGTACTTGACAAGAGCCAAACATGCTACTAAATGTACAAATATGGTGATTGACAGAAGTAGATAAGAAGAAAAATAGAGGAATATAGTGAATGATATACGAAGCACACTGACCTGACTGCGCACTCTCTCCCAGAGCAGGTCGGGCGTCCGCAGCGCGTGCACGTCCACCTCGGTATTGCTGTGGCCCATGTTGCAGACCACGCAGCCGTTCTTCATGCGCTCCATGTGTTCCCTGGTCACCACGCCTTTGTTGCCTGTCGCTGTTATAACTATGTCTACTTGTCTTATTACCTACGGGAGAAATATTCCATGACGTGTACCATCATCATCATGTCAAAGTCCACTATTGGACATAGGCCTCCCAAATGAGAGGAGAACATTCGCTATAGGAATGCTGCACGGGGATGATGCTACCCATCCTCCCCTGTAGTATTTTAAGCTGCGCTGTTGCGAATGGAAATACCGCTATCTATCTATGAAAATACCTCTATCTGTTCCTTTCACAGATTGGATTCCGCCGTTCAATTAGCGCCATCTATATTTCTCTTGCATCAATACATTATCACGTACGACACGAGAAATCAATAATAAAATAATAAAGGAAATAATAATATGGGATAGTTTAGATAGATATAATTATATAGACAGGAAGACTGTAGGGTACCGTCAAAGTAGAAAAGTATCTCCCCCTAAACCAGGATGGCAAACATCTACTCGAAACAGCATAACTTAAATTAAACAGGGCGGGTATGGGCAGCAGCATATCCCTGCAGTTGCCGCTACACCTACCCAACGTGTCAATTATTATAAGTCCTCTTGGCGAGGCCCATGTACAGCAGTTGACCTCCTACAGCTGCTATAATAATGACTAAGAACGATTTCACTCACCTCATTTAACTTAACAACTCTAAAGCCATCCATGGCGGCTTGTAATGCGCATATTGGATCTATTTCCGTAACGTATACCTATAAATAAAAGAATACACAGTTTCAATCTAAATACATCACTTGCCTTTAGATATTCAGTCTTGTTTAATCATCTAGATTGATAAATCTATGATAAGGTTTCATTAAAATTTATTTACATTTAGTGAGAAAGTTTTAAAAACTTGTCTTCTTATTTCTATATTATCTATGCCCTCTGGAGACCCTCAGACGGTATAATAAAAAAAAATGGCGCCTAATAGCAGTTTTCATGTCAGATACCAATACATATCAAACTACAATCCACTATATATTACTACTGCACCCACTCAATCCACACCAAACTTTGACATCATAATTTGTCGGCGCGATTTTATTGCGTCTACATACTGCAATTTCATTCCGCTTCAATCCCAACTCACCACACATCCCAAAGCCTTTAGCGCTTGACAGCATCCTTTGCCGACTTCTCCGTATCCACACACAACTGACTGTTTCCCTCCAAACATAAGATCTGTGCTTCTTTTTAACGCGTCTATAATGCTTTCCCTGCAAAGAAAGTTTAATATTATTCGATAATCAAAGAGATCATTTCAAGTCTAGTACGACACAGGGAATAGATTGAAGCTATCGTTTTGAATGGTGGGGATAAAATATAAACCATGGAGAACATGCTTTAACCATATTGGAGACATCAGAAGAGACGATTAAATGCAAAGTGTAGCAAAGATCGTATGTTCGCTATCGCTAGGTTTGCAAAAGGATAAATCTTCAGGTGGTGTGAATCCAGGGCTACTGCCCTGGTAGTTGTCTCTTTTTTTCTTGATACCTTCGAATTCTCGGCTACTTAGACGTCGTTTGAGTGAGCCCAGTAGGTTATCGCTCGAGAAGTAAGAACTGCACGCCTCCGAATGTGCACGAAAAGATTGCGATTGTAAGGTGTCAATCGTAGTACAAACATTGCAACTGTGATGCAAGATTGTATGACGTATGTCATGTACGTAACGTGTTGTTTAATGGGTTACCACTAGCGTCAACTATTTTATGCTCATTTGTCACACCTATCACATAAAAAGTTAGTATAGAAGCATGTTTTTCAAATCATACTTAAACTTTACAAATTGACAGGCAGATATAATAGGACAGATAGAGATCTTATCTTGTGCCATAAGAATCGTGGGTTCGGTCCCCGCGCAGGACATACATATGAATTATTTGTGTCTGATGTGGCCTAAATATGTATTAAAGTGTTATATTACTACTTTCTGTGTTTTCTGATGTCCGAAACACAAGCGATTTAAGCGATATATCTCGGAATCAGGTCAAAGTAGACGATGTTGTGTTAATTAATTAATTTATTATTATTTAATACTTACCGACAAGAATACAAGTTGTCGAACTTGGTCTTAGTTACGGAGTCGTTCACATTCATGGCTGGCACGCAGAGTTTGTTCGCTTTACTTAATTGATACAACCGATGAACACCTGTGACGCTTTCTTCTACTATTCCTAGATAGAATAAAGGAACGGATGTAGTCTATAAATTAGTTAATTCCTTACTCTTTCGCTAGAAAACTCCATAGTGTTTTAAATTTTAAAGCTTCTTTTGAAATGCTTTAAGAAGCTAATTATATACAAATATATTTGGGCATTTTTAAAGTTAACCTTTTAGAAGTCGAAACAATCGATACAGGTAAAATAGTTAGGTACTTAATTATCTAAAAGTTTCTACCCACGCAAATACTGAAAAGCACTACACGCCAATTGACCCCTTTTATCATAAAAACTTCAATCCACTGTATATTACTACTGCATTACCAATCAATCTACAACAAACTGAGACGTCATTATTTGTTGTGGATAGCATTTACAGTTCTTTGTCCGTTTTAAAAAGTTACTTAATTATTTTAGAGGTTTTACATTGAAAAAGGCTGCATTACAGATAATAATTCTTAGAAAAACTCAATCGTATCAGGCTTAAGGCATTTTTCATTATATAAAACCCGTAAAGTAATTACATTTTTTATAATTAACTATTTCTTTTTAATCTTCTTCAAATTTGTGATAGGTTGACATTTAAGAATTTGTAGGTAATTGAACTATCAACAACATAGAAAAATGGCGCTGATTTCAAAGCACAAAAACAACACACTAAGAAAAATTCAAATTAGCATAACAGTAGTACATACTCCCGGTAAGGAAAAGACACAGGTTCGTGTCCCGCCTGAAGACGCCCACGTTTATTTTTTTCTAATTAATAATAATGATATAAAAAAAATATTTTTTTTTATATCATTGCGTATATTTATACAAATATTGCATATTACGTTTATTTATACAAATATGTATGTAAAGTTTATGTATTTTGTATATATACTGTCTGCACCACTGTACATATTTTTTTTCTGTTTCGTGTAATGGTTGACTTGGAGATAATGCCTACTGGCATTAAGTCCGCCATTTGTACATTTTGTAATATTTTGTGCAATAAAGTTTAATAAATAAATACACAGACAGTCGCCGATATGTAATAAGCATTTTACCTTTAATATGTTTGAAGGCAGCGGCGTGCTTTTTGAGCATAAGGTGTGTTGCGTCTCCACCGTCGTCTAAGATCATGTTGGGTTGCCACGTGGTGCTGGGGGTGCAGCATTGGTCGATACACCACCAGAACGCTTCTTCGCTCTCCCCTCGCCAGGCGAATATGGAAAAACCTGACGTATTGTCTATAGGTTATGATCGTATATTAAATGGAGTACTATACTAGGACCTAGCGTAAAGTGACACTGAGGGAACTGAAAATAAAACATGTAGGAAGTACTTATTAAAATCAATGACTTGCTTTTTTTTTAGTCCAGCTCGACAAACAGGCATACAGTCTACGTGATAACAAGCACCACTGCAGCCTATAGAAGCTCCTAATATCACAAAGATATCATTAACGCGTTGCCAGTCTTGTGACTTGAAGATATTATGACATTACCCAGTAATTACACTGCCTCTCTCACCCTTCAGACTGGAACACAGCAATGCGAACACTATTTGACGGTAGAAATAGGTTAGAGTGAGGTACCGATGCAGGCGACCTTTTGTATGTGGTCTACATCATTTCAAAAAATAAAAAGATAACATTATAATATTACTTCATTGTCTGTCGGCTGACATTCTTTACTTCTTTCAATATTGTGTAATAAGAATGACAGACGTCAATGTACTATCTGTCTCTATCTGTGCTTAGATATCTCGAACTACGCAACGGATTTTAACGCGGTTTTTTAATATATTATATGTATAATGCATGCACAATATAGTAGAAACATACTGATAAATTGTAGTGATTTCCAATGTGATATCGTGAATGTATATATTTTTGCGATTACATCGCAAACGCTAGCTGAACTCGATGAGATAGATTAAAATAATTTACTATAGTGTTGTACACCATAAAAAAGTCTACATAAAAGCCCGAGGATATGTTAGAAATTACCCACAATAACCAGTTTTCTTATTGCGACTGTGGGAAGCCGTGGCGGGTCGCTAGAATTCTATAAAATTAAACCAAAATTTAAAACAAAGACCTAATCAAGCCTAAAGGAATTTATAGTTAGTGTTGAAATTAACGTCAAACACTGAGTTATATACTTTAAAAGCTGTAAGAAAACCAATGAATAGACGCCGCTGTTTTTTTTGTGAACTTGTCGTTCGCCATGGAACTAATTTTCCATTATCCTTGAACTGTGAAGTTTAACAAGACCAATTGTTGATTTTTAACGGCTTTAAAACGTGGTATATTTATCTTAAATACCTTTACCTTTTTTCTGTTTGACGTTTTGCTTACATTGCGGCAACAGATTTCAAAGTTAACAAAAATTTAGAGTTTAAAATCCTTTAAAGTTCACAACTATTTTATTTTGAACGATAATATATTACTATCCATTAAATACCAATAAAAACAACACAAGAACTTCACAACAACGTAGTATAGAACAATAGGCGATCTTATCGCTTACAACGCAACCTTTTAATAAAAAAAACCCGTAGTTTCTCAGCCAATTCTGTTGTCGCGCTCCTTTACGGATCCCTCGAAATAAAGTAGCTGCTTTATGCATTCTATCACGAAGTACAGTCTAAGGTCAAAACTCGCCAGTGTCTGGGATTATTAAAGACTTTGAACGTTTTTAGCGACAGAGCATGTTTTGTTTGGTTGCATGAGTTCTGCGGTAGTTTAGCGATAATCGCCTAGCTTCTTGATCACATGTACGACACGATCTCAGACAGGTGGTATTTTCCAACCATCTTCTCCATGGAAACTAGGAGGTGATTCCAATTTTAAATGTCAAAATAAAAAATAAACATTAGTACAATTGAATTTTAAGGCCGCTTAGAGCAGTCGTTAATGTTAGAAAATATAATAAACAGAAATGGTTTTGTAAGAGCCCCGATATACAGTGGGTTCGTCCTTCAAATACAAATTTCTGTAAACCTTTAAACCTTTAGTATAATAAATAATAATAACAAATTCAAACAACATCTCATACATTGACCTGACTCCATGATAAGTCGCTTAAATCACTTGTGTTACGAACGACAGACAATAGAGGAATCACAAATAAACTACAAATACATATATTTAACACCTAGACGCAGAACAAACACAAATATTATCTTGCAAATATTTGCTCTGGGTGGGAATCGAACCCACGACCCCTGGACCGCAAGACAGGATCACTACCATCTGAGCCATCGGGCTCGTCAACTGTAACCAAAATATGTTTATTTTGGTTACAGTTGACGACGGGCATAGTCATTTAACCTAACGGCGCATTTGGTAGTGTTTCTATCTTGCGCGGAAGGTCGTGAATTCGATCCCCACCCGGAACGAACATTGAACAAACAACACGAGCATGTATGAAAGGACTAATACGAGTGAGGAAGCGAGAGAGGTATTCCAAGATCATATCAAGTGGAGATCCATAGCCTCTACCTGCCCCAATGGGATACAGTTTGTTCTGTGTGTTAAATACGTCTAATGTCCGTAACACGAGTGCCTTAAGCGACTTATCTCAGAGTCAGGTCAGTAAGTATGCCTTACCCGCATGTGCCAAAGCAGCAGCAACCTCGTTTTGTGTACTGTAGATGTTGCAAGCAGCCCAACGCACCGTCGCCCCTAACGCAGCCAGAGTCTCGATCAGCACAGCTGTCTGTGCGTTGATATGAGTACACCCTACGATCTGCAGAAGAAATTTTAGAAAACGTTGTCATATTCATCATACTAGCTACTAGACCACTACAAAATTTGGTATTTTTCTCTATAATTGTGGTGATGTTAATAAATAAGCATACGGACCGCATGATAACAAGCGTCACCTGAACTTTTACACGCTGATATCACAAAGATATCACTTGCATATTGCCTACCTTGGGACGTGAAGACTACCTCCGTCTCCCTGCAAACCGGAACACAACAATGCGAACAAAGTTGCTGCCTATCTCCGACCTGTTGCATTTGAGCTACGCCAGCAGTAAGAATGGATATACCGCCACCTGTCAGTTCACCAGAATTAGAGGCCGCTTAAGGCCCCTCCACATTCTCTCGAGAACGCAAAAAACGTGAGAAACGTGAATGAGGCGATTGGCGTGTTTTCCTCAAGTTCTCGCACTGTTCTCCGGCTTCTGTCGGTTTTTTGCGCGAGACAAAGGAGCGCGGGATAATGAGAACAGGCGAGAACGTATTTTGACTCCACACTCGCATGTTTCTTAGTAATGAGCGAGTTGACGATTTAAATGGTTGTGTTGTGTACACCTTCTTTTTTGCCATTTTTATCTCTTTAATATACGCATAATTATAATAAACAAAACAGGAAAACAATAAACTTGCCACAGTAGTCACTTCAGCGGTCGTCGGTATTGAGCGTGAAAACTGTACTGATAACTTTGTGAGTGGGTACCCAAAAGAAGTTCTTACTAATTTCTCGCTGAGAATCTCGTTAAGATTCTCGTGTGAATGTCTCGCGAGAATGTGGAGCGACCTTAACGACTCCTGGTACAGAAGAAGGTACTATTCTACTCAGCCGATACAGCATGGCAAGTTGGCAAGATTTTGGAGTAAAAAAAACATTTCCAAACATATATTTGAAGGAAACGATGCACGGCCTTTGGTTGTAATTACTTACTGCGTCTTTAAATATCCTACTATAAAATAGACAAGTGTCGACACAGATGTGCCTCGTTTTAACACCTGCACATGATACAAACTATAGGCCGTTGGTTTCTTCCAAACTAAAATTACAAATACGAAAACATATGTATGTCTTTTGGCATGTACCCTAGAGAAAGGCTTAGGGTACTATTGATCCTTAGAAAAAATGAGTTAAAATAGAGGAAAGATTATTTTGTTTGTTGGCTACGATGTAACTCTCTTAGAAGAGAACTGTTTTTCGAAAAACAGTGATATTCACTCTTTTAACAAAAGAATAAAATTGCAATGTCCAAATACAGATTACAAAGAGTGTTCAAATCATTTATGGGACAAACAAAGTGTTCTGTACTATAATAAAAATCCAAAAGATGTCCAAGCTTTAAAAAAAAATCTTAATAATTTATAAATCCTCTTAATAAATTTAAGAATTTCACTATAATATCAGATATGACCTTAAAGATTAAAACGCCTTAAAATGATAAGCACTACTTTATAGAGGATTATTTATTCCTTATATGCATTTTTTGTGCAACGAACACATGGATGTAGCACCATGGATAATCTAGTTTTGTATATATGCTTGAGTTAGTTATGCTCGCTTAAATATCTCTATAGGAGTAGTGTCGTATGGTCAACCCATTTCCTCGAATATAATTGAGTATAATGATGGCTGGCATATGCGTCACACGTGCTGGCATATCATGAACGGGTGATACCTGAAGCTGGTCTGCTCAGGTTAACTACTCTTGATATCAATAATATAGGATCTTTTTTCCCGCCTTCATCATGACTACCTATTCTATTAAGACACCGTGTAGGTTTCTGCATAACGTATGAAAAAGTCTTAACTGCTTAGTTTTAAATCAAAGGAAATGTAAGCGCTGACGCGAAGGAGGTTCAGTCAACCTGACTATGGTGACACGAAGCCTTCATTACAGTCTTTTTTGCTTTTCTGCTGGATCGCGTAATGAACCTGCATAAAATTAGTTGTAACACCCGTCCAGTGATGGCAACTATGTACTAAAAGTGCTAAGATAGTCTTGCTGCGATACGTGACTTTGTTTGCGCATCGTAGCATCATAAAGACGTATTATGTTTTTTTTATAGATTGTATTTTTTTTACAATTCAAAGGTACGAAAAATATTTGATTCTCATATTAATATTTGTTGATAAATAAGAACGCAGCCATATTTTTTTTATTGTGATGCGCTTGGCCAAGATGGCTAAGCGCATTATGTTGGCAATTCCTTTTTTTCTTGTACTCTTTTGTCTCTTTCTTTATTCCATAGTGAATAAATTCGTTATATGCGTATTTCCGAGTTATCTATTTAATATTAACCCGAAATATAAACAATATCTATTAGTGGGTGAACATACCTTAGCATCTTTTAAAGGCTTGTCGTCTTTCGCTCGAGCCCTCAACGCCATAATGCCAGGCATCTCCTGTTCTGCGATCTCGATCTCTCTCCTGCCAAACGTGTGCTGGTCGATGTTTCTCACGCAGTACAGTGGATTGGGTGTGCCAGCCGCTATCACCTTCTCGTGGGGTTGGACGCCCTCGTCTTCGTCTGATGAGGACCCTAGGAAGGGTATAGGGTTGCATTACTGATTCTTTAATTTGTAAGAAGATAGATGGAAAAGTTATGGTGACAAAAAACCACCCTGGGGTACGCCAAAAAAAGCGTTAGGTCGGTAAGGAGTCGCATGCAAGTACACTTTCGCTGACTAGATAGGTAAAATAAAATCAGTAGATAAATGATTAAAATATCGCAGATACTACAGCACATCGAGAATGTTATTATTGAAACCTGCGACGTCAAAGGCTTTATTAAGGTCAAACAATATTAGTGTATTTGTCACAGTCGTCTAAGAAACACAAGAATAATTTTGAGCTACATTCGAGTATATTTCAAAGGTTTTTCATTGGTTTTTAAATTTGCTTATTAAATTATCATATTATTGTGTACATACTTAAGAAATTGAAATAAGGCACAGTTTGCGTTGACATGAAAAGATAAAAATATACATATGTTTTCTTATAAATACATTTCAAGTCGATTAAATGTGAGTAGTGGTCAGTACAAAGTTATGATCAAATTTCGTGACCATTATGACTAAACTGGTAGAAACAGACACTTAAAATATAATTATCACCGACCAAGAAAACGTCTAAACCAAAACGTCTAAAGCAAAACGTGGTCTCTTACTTTTGACCTTATTAACCACTCGAAATAGCCCACTAGCTATACTCGTAGATAGGGCAATACTTGAAGTCTCTTTGCGCGAACGCGAATGGGGATTAAAGGGATTCGTAAAAGAACCGAAATTCCTGAGCAAGTTGAAGTAGGTACTAAGTACGCAAAACCGAATCTTAAAGATTTAGATCGAATACGTCGTGCTGGCACGCGCAGCGTTGGGCGCCTTGATTAGTTTCTATTGGAGATCACTTGAATAAGCCTATGAGGACTTCCTACAGCTGATATAATAATAATGATATCTATAATTTTATAACTTACTTGTATCGTATATGTATATGTGAATCGTATAGATTATGGGCTTCATTTTACTTTTTTATGGCTTTAATTCTGAATATAATGAGTCCCAAACAGTACATATATAATCGAGTTTAAGGCGTATAAGGGAAAAAACATATATGCAACACATTACTGGTTTCATAGCTGATATGGTGTTAATGATAATGAATGGTTTCAAATCTTTATTACTTACAAATTCACGCATGTACGTAAATTTTAACAATAATAATATTCAATTCAACGGTGAACGGAGAATAACTCTAACTTAACTATAAAAATAACTCTATTGGGTATTTCAGAAACACACTGTCCCAGTTAACAAGAATAATACGCGTGCAGTGGTGCGCAACAAAATAGGGAACGACTTAAATATAATGATATTTGTGTTCGCTAGAAATACACATACGTTTATCTATACTATTACTAAAAAGAGGACGAATTTGTCGGTATGAAACCGACACACATCAAAACCTACTGGACCTATTCCAACATTTTTTACACATCTTCATCGAATAACATAGCCTGTATGTTATTTTCCAATAACAATAGAGATCTCTACCAAAAATTACCTAAAATCTGCTGGACCGAATTCAAAAACTCGTTTTCTAAATAAAATTGTCAACAAATAACGTACGCTTTGTTATATCCTCACTATCACACAGGAAAACCAACTACGCGGGTGAAATTGCGGAGCTCTGCTAGTAATAAAAACAAAGAAAATAAAAAATTTAAATGTAAAATAAAAATATGTGACTTTCAATACAAATAGGGAACAAAACTCAATCCGTCACATATTATATATATTCAATGCTCTGTGCATTGAAATAAAATTCAAAATATTTTCATAGAAAACTATGAAAAATATCTTATTGCACTGGCAGTAAAGTCGATTATACAAAATAAACTGAACAACGAATTTTTACCAGTATAAATAACTCATACTTCACTAAATCATTGTACTTTTTATTAATTTATAAAAAAATAATTTATAAGTATTTAATTACTTTCTAATAGTGGTTGCTAGAAGAATAGATGGCCCATTTTTAAACTAGGTTTGAGACTCATCATCTTCATAACAGCCGCAGAAAGTCGAGTGCTGGCCATAGTTCTCCCTAAGAAAGGGGGAATTTCGCCCATAATTGCCGCGGCGGGCAAGCGTGTTAGCGTAGCTTCGCGCTGGGAATGCTGCTGCCAATTCTCACTCTTTAGCATTTGTGCTACGCTATTTTAGAGTGAAACTACAATCGATCGGTTCCGGTACCTCAGTCGCCTCTTACGACACCTAGTACAGAGGGAGGTACTATTCTACACTGCCGGTTCCCAACGGGATGGCACTTATACTAACAAAATTTCTCAAACTGAACCCAAACTCAAACGCTAAGATAGATTTATTTAAAGTGTCTATAATAAACACTTTTATACCATCAAAACAAACAACGTTAACTCTATTTATATATTTATACTAATGACAATATCACTCAAATTACTGATGACTCGGGTGACCTTATAGAGTAATTACATCAAATAGATCATTTAAAACTAGTCCGCCGGCACCAGACGGGTCTTAAAACTAGTTACACCTGCTAGATAAACTATATACCGAAACAGCGTACTTTAAATGCACTAGGGCAGCGATGGGCAACAGCATTCTTGTATCGAAGCTACTAGGTGCAGATGATAGTGACCCTTCCTAGCGCGCCAAAGGTTGTGAGTTGGATCCCCGTCCAGGAAGAATATTTTTCTTTGTTTTGTGTCTGGGTTGTATTTATATGTATTTAAGTATTAAACTGTTATACTGGTAATTCATCTGTTTGCTGATATCCGTAACACAAGCGCTTTAGCTACTTATCTCGAGGTAGCTAAAATGCATTAAAGTATATCCAGCCTTTAAGTTTCAGTATAGATAAACAACCTAGATACCTGACTGCAGGGACATTTGCTGGGCTCATTTGTGAATCTAGACCATCCAAGCCGCTCAAACGCATACAAAAATACATTCAAATCGCTCCAGCCATTTATTACTACATATACTCATATATATATGATCCTACTAATATTATTAAACAAGAAAGTTCGTAGGCCAGATGGTTGTAAGAAAATTATTTCTCTTTCACAGCTGAACAGGTCTCTATAAAATATGGCAAAGACATTCTACATATTTTGTAATAACACATACTACTTTGTACCCCGAAACCGCATACACATTGAATAGATCATGGGATCCTTTTTTAGTCCCTAAAGAATCGGCACCACCAATCGCTCAGTTTATCTGCTCAGAAAGTCTTCCTTTCAGGATAACAAGGTTAAAATTAAAGGCATAGAGAAAGAAACCTACAAAGGAAATGTTATTTAAAACCATAATGCAGCTGTTATCAGCAGAATACCGAACTCTTATTTCACATTAACATTACGAGTTTTTTAATGACTACTGATAAGCTAGAACACATATTGGCAAAAAACTAACAACTATTATTTCAGTTTAAAGGTATAAATGGCGACAAGTTAGAGGTTAGATAAGTAAATAAATCGAGTTTAGATTACACGGTCGAGTGGTGTTGGGAAAAATAAATGGTAGAAACGCTTTCATCATCACAGCCATTCAATCAACATCACGGCCTCCCTGACAAAGGGGGAATTATGCCAATAATTGCTAACACGCTTAGTTAGCAATCGCAGAGCGTAGCTTCGCGCCGGGTATGCTGCAGCCAAGCTGTTTTGGATGGAAACTACCATCTGTCGGTTCTGGTACCTTAGTCGTCTCTTACGACACCTAGTACACGGTAGGTACTGTTCTACTCGGTCATTAATAAACTCATTACAAGAGGTTGACTTCTTAAAAATATCCGCGCAGGTTACTTATTTTTACCGACAAATAGCAATGCCAAAAGCATTGCTGTGTTCCAGTTTGAAGGGTGAGTGAAGCAGTAAAATTACTGAGTAAATGTAATACGGTATTCAGTTCACAAAGTTGACAACACGCAAGTGATATCTTTGTGATGACACGAGCGTCTATAGGCTGCGGTCACGTTTACCATAAGCGGACCGTATGCTGGTTTGCTGACTTCCTAATATAAAAAAAACTTTCTACCAACTGCTGGTGGCGCTAGAATTTACGTCTAAAAAGTTCAGCATTAGGTTAATCCAAAAATAGAGGTTAGATATTACAAAATACTTACAGAAGTCACTTCTCCCCGACACAACGGAATGTCTTTTCTTCAGCTCTTTGTTTTCAGGCATTGTCTTCTTCAATATACCTTCCATTAGTTTGCTTGAACTAATAGGGGTTTACAATTATTCAAAATAAAAGTACTCTTTTAACGACTTACTTTTAATAAAACTCAAGTAAAAAGTTAGATAAACAGCGATGGTTTATTTAATTTTTTACATTTTTCTGTTCGACGTATCGGTTATCTTATCGCAATCGTTTTTAAGAACGTTGTTACCGCAAGGTGACTGAAACGTCTTAAATCGGCCGCAAAGTAAAAGCCGTAAAAAGAGTAGTTTTTTCATGAGTCGTGAAGGCGTTAATATTCGAAAATATTATAACATTTTGCAGAATATAGTCTTTTATTTTCCGCTTTGGGAACATTTAATAGTATAAATATATCTATGCTCAATGATAATATTGTTTTTAATGCTAACATATTTGAGATCACACATACTTCCCAACAGGACATGCCGAGAACACTGACACACTTCACTTGCTTCCTCAACGTTTAAACTTCCTCCATTAACGCCACGCACACTTCATAACGTGTTCATCCTTCAAGGTCTACCTCTAGCAGAAACTCAATTAAGCTCAGCTTTATCAGTTTAGTAATTCCATACAACTCCTCTTTCGCATGGATATAAATCCTTTTAAACAGGTATAATTAGTTACGATATTTTGTACTTTGAATCATCCTACATCAACATCATCATATAAGTCATTGGAAGTCCACTGCTGGACACAGTACTCCCTAGAGAAGGAGATTTTGGATTTTCGGATGGATATACCGCCATCTGTCGGTTTTACAGGTGTCCCGGACAAACAGCATGACACGTAATTAATATATATTAGCCCGCGGAAAAATGATTAATAAGGGGTATTGCTAAGAGATAGACAAACACTATCGCGGACTTTTATTGTACACTTTTTTAAGGTCTACAATACTGTAGTACAAAATTTTGTCTATAAATCTATATATCGTCTCATCGGGTTCCCCAGCGTTTGCAATGTAATTGCAAAAAAGATGTTTAAGTACGACGAAATAGCAGAAACTTCAAAAATTATCCGAGTTTCTCTGCTATATTATGCAGGAATAAATCCTTTCTCTTTAATCACTCTATTATTAAAAAATAACGCATAGAAAACCGTTATGTAGTTTTAAAGTTGTTTTATACTATATAGTATTTTTTTCATTAGACCAGGTTAACAAACTAGCACACCGTCCGCGTCATAAAAAGCGTCACAGCAGCCTATAGACGCACGTAATAACACAATTATATCACTAGCGCGTTGCTAAGCTTGTGACTTGAAGATACTATGTGACATTACCCAACAATTTCACTACCTCCTTAAAATAGGTGAGAGTGAGGTGCCAATGCGTACCGGCAAACGCAGCGTTGGCCGTCCACCCGCAAGATGGACCGACGACAATCTGACTAAAACTGCAAGATCTGTGAAGACAGGCCGCATACAACTGGTCCTATTGGAGATTACCTCGGGAGGTCTATATCCAGCAGTGGACGTCTAATGGCTGATATGATGATGATGAAGAAGTACCAATGCAGACTACGTTTGTATGAGGTTTAGGTGTTGTAAAATAAAGGTTGCTCTATAGTAATAATTGTTGCCATATTTCGACCGCCAGCCGCCCATCAGCTATAATAAAACTGAGTAGCGTTTACATATACTATGGAAGATTCACAGGAACGAGGCTATTTGCATTGAACAGTACGTGGATGTAATCATGCAATATGACGTAATTCGCGTTAACGGTCAAGGTGTCAGGTTACTATAGTCTAAAAGACTAGTTTCTGTTTAGTTTAGACTCGTATTTGAAGGTAAAGAATATTGTAATGACGGATATGTGAATGATTCAAGCAATAGTGATACTATTTAAAATTATGGATTTACTACTGATAAAATTACAACAATTTTAATAAAATTACTCAAGCAACGGCTTTAAAACGCAGTTTATTTAACTTTTTCAGTTTTGTTTGACGTTTTTTACCTTGCGGCAATTGTTCTTCTCTCTTTCGTACGAATCAGTTTTATTATACGAGTACAATAGCAGTGCCCGCGACTCCGTCTGCGTGTAAAAGTGGCTTTAGGGGTACCTTTAAGAATTCATTTATTTATTTTAAAACAGATCTCAAAGTTTAAAAATAATATAGCCTTCCTCGACATATGGACTAGATTTTCGAATTCAACTAGCGGTTCCTGGCGCATTCAAACAAACAAACGTGAAAATTGACACTGTTAAGTTTGTGGAGAAAAAAATACACAGAGCAATTACTTTCATATAAAAAAATAGGTTTTGTAAATTAAGAGAAAAAAAAGCGAGTTAAGTTCTGGAACCGACAGGTGGCGGTATATCCATCCGAGAACTGTGCACTTCAAACGTACAGTGTATGGGCAGCAGCGTCCCCGTTGCGAAATCTGCGCTTTGCGATTGTTAACACACTTGCCCACTGCGGCAATTATGGGCAAAATTCCCCCATTCTCAGAAAGGCCTATGTACACTTACTTACAATGGCTGATATGATAAATAGAAATTACCTGTTTGAATTGAAACACACATGAATTATATTGACATCCTGAAATTGAACAAAAATAAATTGTCTATTGAATGTAAAGCAAATCGTGAAAGAGGTCTTACAAAAATTTACGAGTTATGGTCAAATATCGCCTGGCGACCACAAGTACATAACAATATATGAAAGTTTTTAAAAACAAATTAATCAGGAACCATTCAGCTTAAGGACGTTCTAACAATAGAGACAGGAATGTTAAAATGGACTGTATATGTGGAAATGATAGATAAAAGTAGAACAACTGCACAAATATATAGAGCGAAGATAAATGGAAAATTTGGTATAGGACGACATGGGTATAAATACCCTAATCGGGTAGAAGAGGTATTAAAGAAGGGCCGGTTAAGAAGTAAAGTAAATATAATAATGCGAGTAAAGTGAGAGTTATGCTAAGATAAATTAGCAAATGGAGATCCATAGACACTGCCTACCCCGATGGCGTGATAGATGTATCTTCAAATACATTAAAAATAGTAACTGTCTATTCCGTCCCTAAAATTAAAAATTACATTTAAAAAACCAGTAGTGAGAAAGAGATATCGCAATGCATACACTGATACATACTCCTTCCCGAGTGCATGTAGGGCAATACGTTGCACAAGAGCGGCAGTGTCAATTCCGTCCCTACAACCCAACCCTTGCGAACGAGGCCACTCAGGCCAAAACCCTTGCCTTAGAAGTGAACTTGATCAGTATCAGGCATTCAGCAGGCAGGCAGCAGCCTTCAAAATATATAGATTAATTTAGAACATAGTTATTTTTAATAACAAAGCAAGGATTAGAAAAATATTTGTGGAAGACGATATTCTGAAGAACAAACTAAGTATCATTTATCAGTCTTAGGCGTCTTCAAAGAGGTTAGTCCGTAATTTCCGCGCTAGGCAAGCGTGGTAGCAGTCGCAGAACGTAGCTTTTCGTTTGCTGCTGCTGGAAGTGAATATCCCGCCTGTCGGATATGGTACATCAATCACCTCATACCTGATACAGGGGCAAGTACTATTTTACTCAGCCAATGCCTCAATGCTCTGCTCTTAATGGTCCTCGTATCATATTCCTCGATAAGTGGGCTACCTAACATTGAAAGATGTTTTTTATCGGAAACTGATATGTGTGCAGATATTATTTTATTTATTTATAAGTTAGTAACGTTAACGCAGCCTACAGACGCTCCTATCATCACAAGGATATCACTAGCGCATTGCTAACGTTGTGACTTGAGAATATTATGCCACATTACTAAATTCACTGCCTCTCTCATCCTTCAGACCAAAACATAGCAATGCGAATACTGTTTTTTTGCGGTAGAAATATGTGAGAGTGAGGTACTAATGAAGACCTTTTATATGAAGTCTACCTCATCGATATTAAGATTTCATCTCAATCCAAAACTTATACCTACATGCAACTGACTATCTTTCAACGCACAATGATAATTTAATAGAATCTGTTACAGAAATAGTTTTAACCTTGGGATAAGGTAAACATTTATTTTGATCACAAATCAACATGCAATGCGAAAACAAATAAGCACGCAAAACGGCGGATTAATATATATAAATAAAATCGAAGTGTCTGTTTGTAGTATTAAAATAATTGCTTTACATGCATAAGATATAAATGACAAAAAACATTTAAAAAAAAATTGTCTCCCTATTTGAGGTAATCTCTGAAATAATCTCAATTTTGATGTAATTTTCACTGGAAGATTGCCGATATAATAATCAGTAACTTAGACTATATAAAATTACGCTACGACTAATAGGGGCGGAGGACCAATCAAAAATGTGGCAAAAACCGGTGAAAAATATACGTTTTGGGAAGCTTCCGTTGTGTGCGCTGCGTAAACTGTTGCAGTTACGCAAAAAAATGTTAGAACGCGGACGAAGCCGGCACAGCTTAAAATACATATTAAAGACTCGAGGCAAAAGGCTCGAGAGACGAGAAGCAAAAGAGCCGAGATTTAAGAGAATCGTTAAAAGCACGTGTTTTCCGGAAATTCAGAGGATTCACAGATATAATATTCTGATACATATTTTACACACTGTGTAGTTTGTTTATTCTTGGCCCTACCTAGAATCGAATCCATGACCACAAGACAGTGCCGCTACCAACTGCGCCATCAGGCTTGTCATAAAAATATAGATAATATAGTGACAAGGGGTGAAAGTTTGAAAAGAAAACAGAGATTTTAGAAATAACCTCATTACTAGAGGTAGACCCTAATACAAAGGTCACCTGCATTATCAATCTCACCTACTTCTATTGCCAAACAGCAGTGTGAGAGAGGCAGTGAAATTACACGTTACGTGACATTATACCTTCAAGTCATGTATGCAACGGGCTAGTAATCCGTGGTATGGTAATCCTATAATGTAATACGAGCAGATATAGGCTGCGCAAGCGCTTACTATCACGTGGATTATTTGTTTGTTTTATAGACTTAGTTATATATAAAAACATATATATAACCGTGAGGTACAGGCAGAGTAGAATAGTACCACCCCCTGAACCAGGCATCCATGCAAAAAAGTCAGCTCCAATGTACAGGGCGGGGATGGGCAGCAGCTTCCCCGTCGCGAAAGTAATGGGCACCATACCCCCTTTTTTGGGGAGGCCTATGTCCAGTGTACTTTTAATGGCTAGTATGATGATGATGTATACGTATATATTGCATAACGCCGTCCTCTTGTACGTTTATAGGTCAGTTATTATTGAAGCTGGCTTCAATTGCAGATACTGTTTCTGCGCTGGGACAATTCCAGATGATACTGGAATCAGGGCATGTTGGTTCACACCGTGTGGACAATGCTTAACATCGCTTCCATCGGGAACTCATTGTCCCCGCATCAAAAGTCTAGTGTATAACCGTGGGGGACCGGAAGAGTAGAATGTTACCTCTCCCTACCCCTGGTGTTGTCAGAGGTGACTGAGGTACCAGAACGGGTAAATGGCGGTATATCCACTCGAAAATGCGCAGCTTAAATATAAAAGAATTGGGCAGCAGCATTCCTGCCGTGAAGCTACGCTCTGCGATTGGCACCACGCCTAACCAGCGCGGCAATTATGGGCAACATTTCCCTTTGGGGAAGCCTATGGACCCTGGGACCCTAGGACTCTCTGCGACTACTTTGATAATGATGATGATAAGTCTAGGCTATCTCCAGAGATCACGCTTTCCACACACCAAATTTAACAAACCTCATATAATCAGTTAATAGAATACGATGTTATTACAAATGATCCAATACAGGCAAGCAAAGCATAACAATTGGTCACATAACAGTAACAATTTTTAATAACCCCTACTTATATTATAAATGTGAAATTAACTCTGTCTGTCTGTCTGTTACGCTTTCCCGCTTAAACCTCTTGACTGATTTTGATGAAATTCGGCACAGACAATCCTTAGACCCTGAGAAAGGACATAACCTATTTTTTAATTCGAAATAATGATTGTAAGGGGTCGAAAAGTGGGATGAAAAGTTGTATGGAAGTATCGCTATTTTTAGAGATAGAAAATTGAAACTTATTTTTCGGGCCATTTATTCGATATAAATAAACATGACATTCAAAGTTTATATAAGTTAAGGTAAAGAGATATGGTACTCAAAAAAACTATTCCACGCGGACGGAGTCGCGGGCACAGCTAGTAAGTAATAAAAAATCACAATATTCCGCGACTAATTCACTATTTGAATTACAATAAAGCTTCCAATTAATGTCCATGTTGCAATACTAGGAAACAAATTGAAATAAACAGATTACACGCCTAATCATGACAGAACCTACTTCAATTTCATCATCATTATACTACCCAAAAAACTACAAGAATGGAAATCCCACAGAAGGAGGCCTCTTTAAGAAAACTTTGCATCCATTTTTGAGGAAATCGAATAAAGCTATTCCATTTATACAATACTAGCGATTCGCCCCGGCTTTATGTCATGGTTTAGTGGGTTATAAATAAACTATGGACAAACACCACTGCAAACTTGATGGCTTTGGCGTGTCGTATTATTAACAAAATAATGCTATTAGTTAAGCACGTGTTTGCAATGTAATCTAGACTATAATAATGTTTATTTAACATCAGAAACTTCTAAAATTATTAGTGTTTCTCTACTATATTATGTTTGTATTATACATATAAACCTTCCTCTTAAATCACTCTACCTATTGAAAAACACCGCATCAAAATCCGTTGCGTAGTTTTAAAGATCTAACGTACATAGGGACAGCCGGAAAGCGCGAGAAATTAATTAAAACAACACACACACTACAGTTAGAATGACACATTCACACACGTAAATGAAGTAAACATTAATTGTTTATTGAATGTCTTAACTTTTAGGAACAAAGGTTTTACAAAATCTTATGAATTATACTCACCTAAATTAACCACCCGCCTAGTGAAGATGAATGATTAGATTTTTTTTAAGATTTAACGTAAAAACTATAGGACCGATTTCAAACTCTTTCACAATCAGGAAGCCACATATTCAACTAGTAATATAAGCTGTATCATATTAAAAAAAACAGAAAGCCATAGCCAAAATAGAAGAGCGAAAGCAAGATTTAAATTTTTGTACGTTTGTAACGAATACTCGTAAACTGAAGAAAAACTGAACCCATTTCAAATTATATTTCACAAATGGTAAGTTACATTATCATTAATTTGCATAAGCTATATTTCATTCTTATAGACTTAAGGATACAGGAACTACGCGGGTAAATCCGCAAGGCACTGCTAGTGGACATACAGCATAGATCAAGTCTTACACAATTACCTTTTGATTGATTTTATTCTATACAGACAAACAGAGATACAGCTATTTCGAATATCACATACATACACTCACATACATTTCCCTTAACCTGACGTACATTCCTTGCTTCCTCAACATTCATTAATCTTTATCTCGAGCATCGTTTATACACAAACGGCACTAAACTTGATTTTTTTAATGACTTCTATTCGTTCAGCGTATATCTTTCGAGACCAACCTTTACCAATTTTATTAAACTTCGCTTTATAAATCACTTTCGTATTTCTACTACGAACGTACAGTGCTGCATGCGCAAAAATTCTTAACAAAAACAAGTAAAATAAAATATATACTCTATCTACACTTTGTTGTAAGTTCTAACGAAACAAAACTGTTTCAACCGGTCGCGTTTTACAAAACGTGTTTTCCGTATGAAACACTGAAACTAATTGAATATTTAACAGTACGAACACAATTCGACAAAATCCGCAGTACTTCAACGGTCGCTTTTTCCAGGAACCGGAAAAAATCGATGCGTAATTGGGTACTGTCACATCACTATCACCATAGAAGCGTTGCTTCTTTTCTTTTTTGTTATTAAAAAACACTCGAATCGGCTACCGTTCAGATTTTAAATGATTTCGAATTTTAAAATACGTTCGGCGCGCGTAACCAGCTATGAAACTGTGACCAAAGGCAGTCAAGATTTGACGCGCTCACTAAGTGTGGAGAAGGCTTACACACATGAAATCACTTGCTGTTTTAACTCAGATTATTGCAATATTATTAAGTCGACTAGCGGAGGTCAAAAGGACACATATTAATTGTATTTTATTTCTAGTTTGATAAATAAGAAGATTAAGAACTGTTCGGGACTCAATAAAACAAATGCAAATCAGAAATATCATTTTTTTCTAAGGTATTTGAGTAAAAATACGTCTGTCTGTCTGTAACTTAAGCAACCGACAAAACGACGAAACATCAAGGACTAAAGCTAACAGAAGTAATATAATACTATTTTAAAATGTAATTTTCAAACGTGATTCTTAAAAAAAATGGATATAACGCTATTTGGCATAGTCGTGTATTACACGGGAGACTACAAAAAAAATGGAGACACACGATCCGAAAAATCAGTGTTACGTCTAGTCATCAGAATGAATAAGAAAACATAACCTCATCTACTACTTCGGAGATGCAAGTTCAACATATAATCTGAGATTGCTTAAATAGCATTAAACCTGGTAAACATTTATGTAGATTATTATTTGAATGACGCCTTGTCAGCGAAAAGCAAACCATAAAAATAATATCATTGTCCGAGGCAATTGTGATAACGTTTTGACGTACCCAAAGCAACTAGAATTTGCGTCAAAAATTAATTTAAAATGTACAGTGTGTAGAGTTCATTATCTGTTGATAAATATGACAGATTTGTACAGATCGGTATGTAACCTTGTTGTGTACCGGTATTTAATAGGCTTAGAAACTCTTATTTAATATTATAAAGAGGAGACAAATATACAGTCCAGGTCTATTTATTTAAAACATGAAAGATTTTTAATATTGATATGGCCACTAGAGGATGATGTTAAGCTGGCTCATTCCTACTGCAAAATAGCAGTTTTCGCACTGCTATGTTTCTGTCTGAAGGGTGAGAGAGACAGTGATTTTACTAGCTGATGGGGACTAATATCCTCAAGTCACAAGGTTGACAATGGGTTAGTGATATTATTGTGATATTACAAGCGCCTATAGTGACGCTTACTATCACGCGGACTGTGTGCTTGTTTATCGACCGGTTCTAATAAAAAGGGGAAACATAATAACAAAGGAAAGAGGCCCCATGAGGGAGTGAAAAAATAGCTAAATGATGTGGTGTTTTAAATACGAATCTCACAAATTTTTATGGTAGAAAAACTAAGTTGCAAGACTTGTTTCTTTACAAGATAGTAGAATATCCGCTTGCTACTCACAAACGTAGCCCACTACTTAAATAGTGTTATAAACCTGAAGACAATTTACAAAACAGGACTTCCTCATATTATGGGGGTTCGATAAAGTAATACATTTACTACATAAGAAGAGATACATTTACATTTTTGTTCCATCAGTGAAATCCGAAAAATGATTTTTATTTACTTTGAGCACCTATTTTTTTGTATCCACCAATTCGTTACTAACAATAGTAATTTAATAAAAAATGGGAATGATTAGCCAGAAACCACGCAAACATCTTCAAACCTGCCATCATTAATCAGTAACTCGGTAACGTTCATAATCCTTTGAAATTTTTCAGACACTAATAAAACTTCGCCAGGATAATCCTTAAAGATAAATGGCTTAACTTCACTAACCTAATACCACAAGAGTGCCGATAGAAAACCAAAGCAAATTGAAACAGCAACTCGAAACGTGGGAAAATATTTGCGCCGACAAATTAGCGAGGTAACCTGATATGTGCCAGCGTGTTCACGGTCATATTTTAGATGATGTTGCGAGTACACTGACTGTTTGGCTTAGACGGTCCGTTCACGAATTTCGATATACCCTGCCGTGTATTTGGACCTCGCAGATACTCACCTTGTGAGGTTGCTTATAGTTACACTGAGACTCGAGTTCAACTTACGCGCAAGTACTTGTAATTTTAATTTGTCGGCGATTTTAGCAATTTCTCTCAATACTACAAAATTATACATAATTTTGAAACGATACTCAAACTTTAAGGTAAATCTTTTTCACATACGCCGATTTTAGAAACCTAATAAGCATTAAATAAACTCATCACTAGACGTCCACCAAATGCACCAGGGCGGAGATAGGCGGAGGCAGGGCGGATTTAATATTTCCGGAATTATACTGCAATAGATTTCACGCCTGTCCATCGTAGCAATTATGAGCAAAATTAGCGGAAGATCTTCACTTTTAGCAAACTGTGCCTTCGCTAAAATATATCGCGAAATATACTTAAATGGTAATCTTAAATTAAACAAGTTCCACTGAATACACACATCGATCGTTCATGCAGAATTGTCGACGTGTCTATTTTTACTCTCTTACAAGTTTGCGATAGAATAGCGTGACCGTAAGTATAAAGAAGGCACCGACCTAAAATCATTTGATACACAAAGTTATATTGACTTTTGTTCATGCGATGAATTTATATTGCGTATGTGCAAGTTTTTTTGGCACAATGGGGTTTCAGTGGCGTCATTTGCTAGGCTACAATCCTATTGATATGATATAGTTCGACACGGTAAAGGTTGGTTAGTTACACCAAAAACCTAATACCTACCATTCTCAACTCTCCCCCAAAGGCTACATCGACATAGCCACGAGCACACCTATCAGAAACTACTAAACAAATTGATTTTTTTTCAATATTATTAAGTCAGCAAACAAGTATACGGTCCGCTTGATAGTAACGTGACCGCAGCTTATAGACGCTCGTGTCATCACAAAGATATCACTAGTGTGTTTCCAACCCTATGAACTAAAGATAGCTAGGTCAAATTTATACATTAATTTCACTACCTCTCTCACCCTTCAAACCGAAACAACAATGCGAACACTGTTATGTGGCGGTAGAAACAGGTGTGAATGGGTTACCAATTCAGACGACCTTTGTAAGAGGTCTACCTCTTGAGTTTTCTGTACTCCTGTGAGACACCGCTTCAATCAAATTATTCCCCTGTTCCCCACTCATTGACTTAAAACGTCAATTATTGTTTTATATCTTAACCGAATTTGATACCGATTTTATGGATTATTGGATGTAGTTCTTTATAGAGACCGTTTGTATGGAAATCTCACTTTTGCCTATTTGTACCGCTAATAAATTATATTACTGTGACCCGGTTTGGAGGATAAAAGACAGCAAAATTTAAATTAAAACATACATCAAATGAGACTTTTATATGGCTCATGCTTCATCATCTTCTATATGGTCATAATTTAAAATACAAAATTAAAAAAACAGTGAAAGACTAGTGGCGAAATGACAGTAAGACCAGAGGCAAATATTCATGGATGTCGTTCAATCCAGCAAATTCTCCGCTTCATCGTCATTTTCTCTCCTTGCAGAAAACCTTTAAAATGGTACTTTTAAGTGGCACTCTTTAACTTTTAAAGTCGAGAATGGAGTACAATGTAAACATTTAAATAAAACCTGCAGATCAAACTTTTAGTATGTCACATCAAGCTAATAGCAAAGCACACACGTCTTGACACATATTAAATGTGCATTTATGCACTCTATTCAAAAAAAAACTTTATTATAGTAAAGCCGTACGCTTTAGCGTAATTCTATGAAACTTAATATTGCTATATAAATTCATTCATAATATTGATTTAGTAAACTATGATATGATTATGAGTCCATCCCTCTGTAACAAGTAAGAAGCGTACTGGAACTGACAGACGACAATAGGCCTATCAAAAACAGTGTATCCAAATACAACAAATCGCGCACACACACAGATACAAAAATAGAATAACAACTCCCACTGTAACAGGATCAACGGTATACAATTGTATTGAGTATCTTTATAATATATATATTTCTCTAATATTACCTCTTGCTAATAAGTCACGAGGTACCGGCAGAGTAGAACAGTACCTCTCCCTTTAGCGGGCATCGTAAGAGGTGACTAAGGTGCCAGAACTAACAGATGGCGGTACATCCATCCAAAACAGTGTAACTTAAATGCACAGGGCGGGGATGGGCTGCAGCATTCCCTTCGGAAAACTGCTCTCTGCAGTTGCCAACACGATTGCCCAGCGCGTCAATTATGAGCAAAATTCCCTCTTTAGTGGAGAGCCCTACGTCCAGCTGTGTATGGAGTGACCACTGTATGGCTGATATGATGATTATGACTTGTTGTTTCATTTACTCTGTCTCATACAAACGTTGCCTGGACTAAATCGCTATTTGCGGCAAGGGCGCCGATTTTACTTCACAATTATTATCCTTATTTACATGTATTGCTGCATGAACAATAAAGAGTTTATTATTATTATTATAAAGTTTAATTAGTTCTTTTTTTGTAAAAACCTAACAAAACATCCAAACATTCATAATGGCAACCGTTGCACTTTTAGAAGATGGGTGGGGGAAGATTGGGGGGACCTGGTGGGAATCTTCTAAATGTGCAACGGTGCACCGAACAGTGTTAAATGTTATTTTTTATTTTATTTTATATTATGAAGTCAGCAAACAAGCATACGGTTCACTTGATGATAAAAGTGATCGCACTCGTGTAATCACAAATATATCACAAGAGTGTCGCTAACCTTGCAACCGGTAGATATGTCCGATTTACCCAGTAATTTTACTCTCGCCCTTTAAACTAGAACACAGCAATGCGAACACTATTTGGCGGTAGAAATACGTGAGACTGAGGTTCCGATGCAGGCGACCCTTGAGACAGGTCTACGTGTTGTTGTTAACATGACACTGTTTATATATTATGCCACCATTAAAGATAAGAATAAGCATTATTGACTTGACATTATATCCTTTGCAAAGTATATACAAGTATTGGATTGAATTACCTTGAGTACGTTTCATCTATGGCCAAAATACAAAAACAACACCCACGCGTCCATCAATCACTTCACACGGTAAGGCGGTCGGTGCTATATTGTTATCATCAATGTTTCATTAATATGGAAATTTCGCTGCTCCCTTCACTCGAACATAGATTACTTAATTATTGTATATAGCAATAATAACAGGAAAGTAATTAAGTTGTGACTTTCAGGCATAGTATAGTACCATGTACTGGTAAGATGCGATTGGGATACCGGAACTACTAGATGTCGGAATATATATCTATTTTGTATGTATTGTCTGCACCACTATATATTTTTTTCTGTTTCGTGAAATGATTGACTGGGAGATAATGTCAACTGGCATTAAGACCGCCATTTGTACATTTTGTAATATTTTGTGCAATAAAGTTTAATAAATAAATAAATGATTACAACACCGTAGTACCGATGTTACTGGGTGAGGATGGCTCTCAGACATGTTGTATTATGAAATAGATTTCAGCAGGGTACAGCTATCTAGATGCTGGTCATCTTCTAGTCTTGCAGGCCGTAAGCTACAATAATTGCTTATTCTCAAGATGTATTGTTCGAGACATAGACACTTGATACTATTGATTTATGAACTTGTTAGACTATGTGGCCAAGCAGCTTTTTCATTAGATCAACAAACAAGCATACAGTCCGCGTGCTAGTAAGCATTACTGCAGCTTGTAGAGGCTCGTGATACCAAAAGGATATCACTATCGCGTTGCCAACCCTATGACTTGAATATTTACATACATTACCCAGTAAATTCACTGCCTCAATCACCCTTCAGATACGAACACAGCAATGCATACACTGCTATTTTGCGGCAGGGATAGGTGAGAGTGAGGTATCAATTCAGACGACCTTTTGTATGAGGTCCTTATTCATAAGGCTTGTCATTGAGAAGTCACATGGGCGTGATCAGGTCAGTTGAGATGCAACTACTTATATACACACGATATTTCATACGTTGACTTGTCTCTGAGATAAGTACCTGAAAGCACTTGTGATACCGATATCAAACAACAGAGCAACTACAAATACGATACTTAAATACGTATAAGTAACATCCAGATACAGAAAAAATACGAATATTCATCATTTAAATATTTGTTCTGGGCGGGGAACGATCCCCCCACTCACCACATCTGGCGCACGAGATAGAATCACAATCGTCGGCGCCATTGGGCTAATAAAATTAATACTTTTAAATCAATAACTCAATGGGTAAGTGAAGTAGAGGGCATGTGAAGCTCAGAAAATTTACTTTCAACATGGTTTTTATAGTCTGTTATTGTTATACCTATGAATGTACGGATATATTTTAACGATTCCTTTAGCGTCATTGTTAAAAGCGCCGGTTGAAAAGCAAAGGTTATCTATTTCGGGTTTGGGCGTTTGTGTTTGTGACCTTAATTATATACGAATATACATTTGTCTACGTACAAACAATAAATGCACCTACTTATAACACAGAAGCCACCTCCACACAAAGCCAGCCCCTGCAGTATACCTGCATAAAATTGATTGGCACCGGACCCACGCTAGTGCATACATCTAATCGCATTTTGCCGGGCATAACCGGTTCTTATTGAATAACCGATAACAACCGCTAAGACGGAGGCTTGTGAAAACCGTTTAGACGACGTTTTATTATTAGAAATACGTGCGAATGAGGTACCAATAGAGATGACCTTTGTCTACCTCATGTACGTATCTATCTATTATATAATATATAATAAACATAATAAAAAAGCAGCCAACGATACAAACAGACAATCATCTGTCCATTTATCGTATATATTCTATTTCTATACAAGGCCCTCACACGTACCACAAAATAACCTTACGTAATGTCGCAAGTACATTTTTGTCGGTAGTCGCAAATATCGATTTGTGAGCAAACAGAAGGCGAATCCTCAATATACACTGTCCGAGACATGTTAGATTGGTATTTGAGGTACCTGCTGTGAAATACAATTTTCCAATAAGAATAGTTTAGAAAATACCTATAACACATTATATATTTTATATAAATTCTCGTATCACAGTGTTAGTTATCATACTTCCCGAAACGGCTTGACCGATTATTACGAAACTTTACATGCATATTCTGTAGCTCTGAGAATCGTCTGACATCCATTTTATATCTATCATACCCCGAAGTGATAAGGTTTATCCAACCCTAACAATTTTTTTAATTTTAACAAAAAAATCTTTTTTTTTATTAGCTGTGCCCGCGACTTCGTCCGCGTGAAATAGTTTTTCGGGGATGTTACCTCTTTACCTTAACTTATTTAAACTTTAAAAGTCATGTTTATTTATTTGAAATCAATAGCCTGAAAAATAAGTTTCAAGTTTCTAGCTCTAAAAATAGCGATACTTCCATACAACTTTTCATCCCCCCTTTCAAGCCCTTACAACCCTTATTTAGAATAAAAATACAGTATTTCCTTTCTCAGGGTCGAAAAATTGTCTGTGCCAAATTCCATCAAAATCGATTTAGAGGTTTAAACGGGTAAGCGTAACAGACAGAACGAGTTACTTTCACATTTAAAATATTATAAATACATACAACTCTAAATTTTCAACCTTCTATCAACAACCCCTATTTTTTAATAGTTATTTTAGTAATTTAATCATTTTATAGCAGAAAATCGTTTACTAGGACAGCTGGTGTGACATAAAAATATATTTGCTTATAAAATTGAAGGTTGCCCCATATTTCCTTGGAAACCCAACGTCCTCTTCACAATGGGACCATCTCAAGATTATAAGCGTTCGGAGACGAAAAATTTAAAATCGGTTTACAATTCTCGGAATATACAAACAAAAAAAATCTGCTGAGCTGACTGCTTTCTTTATTGCGTCTGCGGTTAAAAACTATTTCTATACTTATTGGATACATCATCATCATCATTCCAGCCATTGGAAGCCCTTTGAAGGACATAGGCCTCCCCAAAAAAGATGGAATTTTACCGCGCTGTGGAAACATGTTGGCAATCGCGGAGACCAGCTCTCGCGACTGGGATTCCCATTCCACCCTGTGCATTGGTAATACACAATACATAAATATATTCTTATTGCTCATAACTACACATCAAACATAATTATTTACAAGAACAAAATAATGCGGGCTGACTTATCTAAGAGAGCGATCTTTTTCAGGCAACTTTATACGGTTTTTTTTTTTATTAGAACAGCTTCATAAACAGGTTTTATTCGCTGTAATGATGATGATGACAAATCTTTTGCTTAAGTCCAGCAGTGGACCCTTAGCTGATAAGAAAACAGTAATAACTTACACAACATCTCATACATTAACCTGAAAGCACGCTTTTTACAGACATCAGACAGAGGCATGAACATTTTTATACATAAATACATTTTTAACACCTAGACACAGAATTATTACAAATGTTAATCACAAATATTTGTAGCAGGTGAGGATCAAAACTAAGACTGTGAGGAATAAGATAAAAACACAATTGTATACGTCAACAGGCACTTCAATTTATTATTGAAACATTTCATATCGCTCTTTTCCTAGAATAACATCATAACACAAATCAATAGTAATATTAAAAATAGAATCTAGAATTACTATTCTTTAGTGTGATTTCTTTAACTTCGGAGACATTTTATAAGTTTCAATAAATTGATTTCATTTGAATTTGGAGTATTCAGACGTCATTTCCAACGTGACATGTGGAAGCCAGGCCGCTCTTTAATGAGCTCTAACATTTCGTATGTTAACTGAGTCTGAGATAACTAGCTTAAAGAACTTATGTAACAGATATCAGACGAGTATAACACTTAAATACATACATAACAACCAGACTCAGAACAAATACAAATGCTCATTACATAAATATTTTTCTTGGCTGGGGATTGAATGCACGGTCCTTGGCGCATAAGTTCGGACGCTACCGAATGCGCAATCCGACCCGTCAAACCACCTCAAATGTGAGACTGAAAAGATTCATCTTCATCATAACAGCCGCAAAACGTCCAAAGCTGGATATAGGCCTCCCCAAGAAAAGGGGAATTAACGGGCCTTATGACACAGACAGTAGTGATGCTGTCTAATGCGCCAAAGGTCGTGGGTTCAATCCCCACCTAGGATAAATATTTATATGTTTATATTTATGTTTTTTCTGTGTATAGATGCTAAATATATGCATTTGAGTTATATATTTGTAATTCCTCTGTTGTTTAATATCTCAAACATGAGTGCTTTGAGTGATTTATCACGGAATCAGTTCAATGTATAAATGAATTGATTTTGTGGGGATTTATTTATTTATATACATAGTTAAGATAGAACAACGTCTATCGGGTCAGCTAGTAAACCAATAAACCATACAAACGGACAGCGTTTCTAATTATAGACATGCATTGGTCAATCGGTGTCAAGGCCAACCGTGCCTCGGGGATTGGTTTACGAGTCTAACTTAAAAGAGGATTTTACATAACAGGTTGTTGTTACACCTCTTTTACAACCTTCTTGTTATAAAATAGATTAGCTGAGCCCGCGATGCCGTCCGCGTGGTATAGTGACTTAGGGCAGCCTAATTTTCTTTCAAACGACAAACTTCTAGTTTCGCCTTTTTTTGCCACAATCTGAACTGCGTAATGTTGTAGAGCCTAAGTTACTCATTGTTTTATCAGCTATATTCCAGTGAAATTCCTATCAAGAACTCAATTATCTCAAACAAACAGACAGACCAACATTCTAAGTTGTATTTTGGTTTATGTACCGTATCAAAGTCAAGTCAGAGTATAACCTACACTTCTACACTACACCTCTTATAAAGAGGAAAGATTTGTATTCTTGTATGTAGCGAATAAACTTAAAAAGTACTGAACCGATTTTAATAATTCTTTTTTTATTAGAAAGCTACATTATCATTGAGAAACATTGGCTATATTTAGTACTTACTTACTTTCGAAATTCCTATTAAAACCAATCAAAGGTGTTAAAAATTAGCCATAAAATGACTTTCATCGCATACGCTGCGAAGAATATTAATGATAGGTCAAACATGGTTTGACAATATTATAGAATATATCGATATCTACAAAAAACTTCGCGTGACCATTTGTCTAACTATTATAGTTAAGTCACTATAACTACTTTTGTACATTTAACAAATTGATAGAAATGCCGGTCAAAATCAGACCGTGTTATCCATACCATTTATAATTTTTTATCCAAATAAATGATTTAATATTCAAAACTGTCTTAATAACTGATGATTACTTTTTGAATTATTGAAATCGGACATCCCATTCAAAAGATATCATGAAATTAAAATACATGTTCAAAGAGGTAACAAAGATTTAAAGTCGCTTACAACCCAAAGTCGCAATTGACTACTTACCAGCATATCAGCCATTGGAAGTCCACTGCTGGACATATACCTCCCCGAGAAAGTGGTTATTGAGCCCATAATTTCCACGCTGGGCAAGCGTATTTACAATCACAGAGCGCAGCTTAGGCGATGGAGATGCCGCTGCCCATCCCCACTCTAGAGCTGCATTGTTTTAGATAGATAGGCCATGTGTCGTTTCTGGTACCTTAGTCGCTTCTTACGACTCCTGGTGTAGGGTTACTCTACCGGTACCTCACTACTTACTATACTGATCTTCATTTCAAACATGGGCAAGAGTGAACTGCGGTATACGCGGTACTAGTTGGAACTCAGTAATGGTCTTTGTGCAAATAACTCAGTAGAGGTACGAATCACTGAACACAGTACCTATCGGTTGTTAATTCGTTATTTAGATCAACGAAATTACCATGGCGCCAGATTTCTCTGAGGATGTATTATGTTAAGTGTGGAATACATTACTCGGTACATTAAAGCAAATGGATTTCGTTATGAAAGTATAAATAAATGAAATCTGTTTACCTCATTTAGATGAAAGACACTAACAAAAATTTGCTTGAGAAAGACATGTTTTCCTTTTGATCGAATCCTGAACTATTCTGACTTTAAGTCCTGCTGCAAACAACCGTTAGTTCTAAAGCTATCTTTTTCTGCGCACTCCTTAGTCGTCCTTAGATACATGAGGGCGATAACTCGAAGCTCCCCTGAGGCACTAATGAACCTCAGCCTGTGTGGACAGGTCTGGATCTCATCGTAATCATCATAGGAACCGCAGAACATTCCACTGCAGGACACAGACCTCCTCAATGCAGGGGGAATTTTGTTTGGATTGAAGCACCACTGTTTCGAGTGGATATACCGCCATCTATCGGTTCTGATACGGAAGATACAATTCTTCTCTGTCGGTACCATCATTGCCGCGTTGGGGAAGCGTGTTGGCAATCGCAGAGCGCAGCTTTCACGACGGGGATGCTGCTATGCATCCCCGCCCTGTGCATTTGAGATGCACCCTTTCGGATAGATATACCGCTATCTGTCTGGTACTTTAGTCGCCTCTTACGACACCTGGTGCGGTAGGAGAAACTATTCTAATCTGCCGGTACCTCAATACATGTAGAGTCCTTGAAGTAAATAAGAGAAATTTAACGAACCATGTCCATATGGTGACAGCTTCACGCTTGTGCGTATTGCCATCGATTGGCCGCAGTTTCGCGAAGTCACGCTGCAAATTGACTAGCGTAATGAAATATGTCTGGACCAAAACCAAATGATTTTCTTCTTGTTTCACTATGGAGTGACTTCTTAATATTCAGATTGGAATTATTTATATACTTTAGATGATTAATACTTTGAAAAATTTACGGGCCTGATGGCGCAAATAGTAGTAATCTTGCGTTTGTTCTGTATCTGGGCGTTAAAAATATATATTTAAGTAATATATTTGCGATTCCTCTGTTGCATGGTGTCCGTCACACCAGTGCTTTAAGCGACTTATCACGGAATCAGGTCATGTATGAGTTGATGTGGGAATTTATTTATTATTATTTATTTATTTAAAGTAATTATTTCTTCTTGTGATGGCGCTAATTTCTCAGCACAAAGAGAATACTTGGGAAAATTCGAAGTTTTTACTAAATTCTTCTTATTATTTTTTATATTGTTTATTTTTTATGTTTATAACAAAAAAGACTATAAGCGCTATTTATAACATTACTTGGCAGGAATCTTCAAGACAAATACAAAGAAAATAAAATAATGACTGTACACAGTCAATAGGTCTATGAACATATCATCTATGTTCACAAATATATAAATAATCCTCAGAAAAATAGTGACACACATGATACTAGAAATAAATATAAACTTGTAGTGCCCATTTCTAGACTCCAAGAAATAAGTAATTTGTTCAAGGACAATAATCTAAGATTTTATAATAAAATCCAAATAAATTCAAGAATTGCGTAACAGATAAACTTATTGCTAAGGCTTCTATCTGCTTGAAAGATTGTATTAATAATGAAACTGCTTGGGATTTAATTGAATTGCTTTAACATATATTATAAGGGCAAGGGGTTCTTTGCGCAGACGCAGGTATGGGTTCCAAAAATACCTACCATTAGGTGTTATTGGAAATCTTATCACCATCAGTTTTTCGTGCAGCTTCTTTTCTGGTGGCTCGCGTAATGAACCTGCTATAAACTTTGTTATAAGAACCGTCTGTCGGCAAACTAGTATTTAAGTAGGACACTCAACGACCTATTTGTTTAAATGACTCTTATAACATACTATAAGGTTGTCAGGTTCATCGGTCATTTGTGTAGAATTGTAAATAGCATATCTATATTTGTAGATTCTTTGTTTTCTTTTTTTGACGATTTAAAAATGCGTATGATAGGCCTAATTAAATAATGAATATTTGACTTTGAACGAACACTAAGGCTTGGTCGGCTTCCTTTTGCGGGATGCAGCATACAGTCTTCGTGGATGGATTCGAGGAAATAAATGAGATAGTTATAAAACCACTTAATGCAGAACAAACAAGTGAATTCGACCAAAATTTTGTAAAACAGACGTTATCAAGTGAATGGACTCGGTCCAAACAACATTGTAGTACGTGTATTGCGGTTCATCAGTGTTTTTCAACAGACAATTCGCGACCCTAAGTTCGTCAATAACATTTTAATACCGCGTAAGTAGCAGTTACAAATAAATCTGAAAATTCATGTAGAAACAATGGAATATAGACCTTATTTACTAAAGCTAAATACGCGGTATTTAAAGTATCACTGACGACATATATAAGGAGATGCAAACTCACTGACATATCAAAGCTATGAGAAACTTGAAATTTTGCACATGGGTTCCATTTACAATGAACCCGCCCCCCAAAAAGGTAATGGAGGTGCAAAGTTAGTATGAAAGTGTGCTGCTTTTAAAGTTATTCGATTGGAATTCAGTTTAATATTCTTTATTGAAAGTCATGAAACACGTGTTAATTTTTATTTTATATAATGGTACAAAATCAGTATGAAATTATAAAAAATATCAAGTTTTAAAATTTACGATATTTCCATAGAACTTTTCATCCCCCCTATTCAAACTTTTCTTGGTATTAGAAAGCAACCTCAAACTCAATACAATCGGTGTACCAAATTATATTTAAATTGGTTCAGTAATCATGTCGTGAAAGCGCAAGAGGCATACAGTTACTTTCGCATCACTACATAGTAACAAAGTTGCTTTCCCATGTCTGTCTGTCCCTATATACGCTTAGATCTTTAAAAGTAAGCAACGGATTTTGATACGGTTTTTTTCAATAGATAGAGTGATTCAAGAATAAAGTTTATAGGTATAATATAATACATGCATAATATAGAAGCGAAACAATGATCTTTTAATAGTAATATTGAAGTCCCTGATTGAAGCTGACGAGGTAAATCAAAACAATTTACTAAAGTATTGTACACCTTAAAAACGTCTACAAAAAGTTCGCTATAGTATATCGTCGATGATAGTACAATACCGCGTAGGTAGCAGTTGCAAAAAAGTTGCAAATTCAATTGAAAAACATGGAAATTGGACCTTATTACATTAACTACATACGCGGTATTGAAGTATCATTGACGATATGCCTATCTTTTAGAGATAATCCACAATCATCATCATCATCATATCAGCCATAAAAAGGCCACTGTTTTTGCCCAAATTGCCGCACTGGGCAGGCGAGGTGGCAATGGCAGAGCGCAACTTCGCGACGAGGATGTTGCTGCTCATCTCTACCCTGTAGTATTTAAACTGCACTGTTTCGGATGGGTATACCGCTATCTGTCGGATTCGGTACCTCAGTCGCCTCTTACGACACCTGGTACAGAGAGAGGTACTAAATATCGACCGCCATAACTATTTTTTATAATAAAAATATTTTTAGTGTTTGCCTTGATTTATATAGCTTATGTAATTTATGTAGCCTAATTGTATCTGTTTGTCTACCCGTTGATAAAGGTAATCTCTGAAACGGCTGGATGGATTTTGATGAGACTTTCACTGGCAGATAGATAATATATGAAGGTACTCCTTATTATTGCTGGACGGATTTTGGTGTGACTTTCACTAGCAGATAGATAATATAAGAAGGTACTCCTTATTGCTGGACGAATTTTGATGGGACTTTCAGTGGCAGATAAGATATATTATACCATCTATCTGCTATCGGACGGATTTTGATGGTATCAAAATCCGTCAAGCCATTTCAGAGATTACCTCAAACAAACACACAAAGTTTGAAAAAGTTTATTTTGTTATATGTACCGTGTATGCACTTAGAAAAAAACAGTTATTTTAATATTACAAACAGAAACACTTATTTAATTTATAATATTGGAGTATTGATCAACATTGCACCCTTCCAAACCCGGAGAGGGTCGCTAGTTAATAATAATACAGTAAGGATAGAAATAATAAGAACCTGCATCAGAAAATTTTCATGACCGCTAATGAAACTGGAATTGACAGCCCACAAACTGCATAGAAGTTTATTCGTATAACCGACTCACGTAAACCATCGCCACACATTTATAAAGGGGTCTCGTTATGTGAAAGTTTGAGAAACATCACCGTGACTGACCGCGCCGGTCGCCCACGCGAAGCCGTAGTAATTAATCGCAAGCACTCTGTTTACGCACAAACGGCTATTTTGGTGACCGCGTGGCGTAACGTTTACAAGTCGTACGCTTCTTACGGCCCGCTTGGTGTACTTAGATATCATTTCATAGAGGTTCATCATCATCACCATTACAGCCATTGGAAGTCCACTGCTGGACATAGCCCTTCCCAAGAGAGGGGGAAATTTACCCATAGTCGTTGCGCTGGGCAAGCGTGTTGGCTGTGTTCTGGTTTAAACGGTGACAGGGGCAGTGAAATTACTAGGTAATGTAATGGACGTTATAATTCGTCTGTTTTCTCATACCTGCACTTATCTCGAAGTCAGGTCAACGTATGGGGTGTCGTGTTAATAAATTTATAAATAAGAGTAGAATAGTCCTCTCTCCCTAACCTGCTCTGTATCAGTCAGAGGCGTCTGAGATACCGGAGCCGACAGATGGCGGTATACCCATCCGTAACGACCAAGCTTAAATGCACAGGAAGCTACGCACAGCAATTGCCACCACACTAGCCCAAATTGTCAAAAAGATCAAGTTCACCCTTTATTGGGGTCGCTTTAATCTAACAATGGATATTCATCGACTAATATAACTAACGTCTCGCAGGGCGATTGAAAAGTACTATCAATTATGAATAAATATATCTATACACATATAAATCCCTTGAAAAACCTATCTTTAGCATTGGACGTCTTACGGCTGATATTATTACGTATGTCTTATCCTATATTTACAATATGCCTCCATCTCCACGGAGACAAATACAACACCGTCCACTAAATCAAAGACAATGTGAAAGACAAGACATAAAAACTTAATAGCAATCGTGAAGACATCGCAAGGACACCGCTTGACCTCATCATAGCATCTATATATCCTCATCATAGCATCCTAGTTTTAGGGAATGTTTTATTTGCTAATATAGAGGAACGAGAATTTTTTATTATTGTTAGATTAATAAATATGAAATTAAATAAGAAACAAACGTTCCGCATGACAGAAGCGTCACCGCAGCCTATACACGCTCATAATAATACAAGAATTTAACATTACCCAGTAATTTCGCTACCTTTAGCACCCTACAAATCGGAACACAGCAATGCTAACATTGCTATTTGCCGGTATAAAAAGGGTGAGATTGAGGTACTAATGTAGACCTTTGTACTCGTATATGTACCTCCGGTAATATTCACGCCATTAAATTTGCCCGCCCCGTGACCGCCATTCTTGAAAGACCGTCGGTCTTGAACAGTTAGAAAGAGTTTGGGAATGCTACATTAAATTGTTATCATGAATATATATATGATCATCATCAATACAGCCGTTGAAAGTACACTGCTGAAAATAGGCCTACCCCAAGAAAGTGAATATTTGCCCATAATTGCCACGCTGCGCAAGCGTGTTGGCAATCGCAGAACGCAGCTTTCGTAACGGGAATGCTGCTATAATGCCCATCACCACTCATGTGCATTTGAGCTACACTGCTTCGGGTCGATATATCGCTATCTGTCGGATCTGGTACCTCAGTCGTCTCGTTACCTGCTACAGAGTGCAGGAATTATTCTACTCTGCCGATACCTCACGGCAAAACATATTAAAAATAAATGGATTATTGTATGATATCTTAACGTAAACCTACTCATTATACTCGTAAATAGTTTTTGGACTAACCTTAAGCTATAGACTACTCAGAAAAGTATTCTAAAATATCAGACAACAGAGAAACTACAAGTATAATACTTCAACACATATTTAACACCCAGACACGTAACAAAGACCCAATGTTAATCACAATTAACGTTTGTCTTCGGTGAAGATCGAACTCATGGCCCTTGGCGCACAATATGACACACACACTACCAAATGTGCTATCAGGCAAACCTTATTGCTGGACTACTCAGATATCAAATCCATAGGTCCGGCCCGGTCATTTATGAGGAACCCGCGTTCTCTGCAGTGTTCGCAAGAGGAGCGGGAAATGTTCTCTACCTCCCCACTAATCTAAGTATTAGAGAGATATGTTGTTGAAGGTTTTATATAGAAAGAATACAACTATGGTCGCTCATTTATAAGCGATCCTATACCCAATTGTTCCCGCGTGCTCTGCAGAGCTCGCAAGAGGAGCGAGAACTTTTACGTCTCTACCTCTCCACTAATCATAGTAACTGAGAGATATCTTTTACAAACACAGATTCAGACAAGGGCGTGAATGCTTCATATAGAAAAAATATAACCATGGTCGCTCATTTATAAGCGACCCTATATCCGATTGTGCCCGCGTGCTCTACAAGTTCGCAAGATGAGCGGTAATTTTTATGTCTCTACCTTTTCACTAATCTAAGTATTAGAAAGATATCTTGTACATATTATCGAAGGTTCAGACTAATGTATGAAGGCTTTATATAGAAAAAATAACACTATGGTCGCTTATTTATAAGCGACCCTATACCCGATTGTTCCCGCGTGCTCTGCAGAGTTCGCAAGAGGAGCAGGAACTTTTACGTCTCTAACTCTCTACTAATTATAGTAATAGAGAGATATCTTTTACAAACTCAGGTTCAGACAAGGGCGTGAATCAAAACACGCCGCATCTCGATTTTCGCCAGTTTCAATGTATTTTTTAAAGGGATGGGAATTTTGAAAAGTAATTCAAATTTTACATAACATCAAAAGAATTACTGATTTAAATTTAAGGCAAATGCAGAAGAACAAATTTTTTCTAGCTTCTGGGTATTGCTGATCAACTCCAAGTCACCATTATCTGATACTAAAGTGATGTTGTGATAGGCAAACATAGTAAGTTGAAAATTATAGTTTAATCAAGTAATGCTACTAATGCCTCAGCAGTAGTTATGTGTGTCAATCAATTCTAAGTCAACTAATTTCCCATATATTCCTAGTATAGGCAATTAACTGGCTATATTAATTTCATTCAAACATTCAATTAATATACTTTAAAAATTAAGTAAATTTTTAAGTAAAATTGATTATAAACATATATATATTTTTAATTATATTCTAGATTCTAGAATAAGTTTACGGGGTATAGGTATTAAGCTTCAGTAAATAATAAAATTAAGTTTCCTTGATAAATGAATTTTATCTACATTTGATCTTAAATAATATAATACAAGTACTAAGTAAAGCATAGAAAAAGTATGTTTTCATTCTAATTATACTGATTGTGTACTAAATACAACTATTTATTTTGTGTTACTAAGAACACTATATTATAAAATATAGTAAAAAAAATTATAGATAAAAATAACATAATTGTCAAAAAATAATTTCAGATACAACAGGATAAACTTCTTTGTTATAAATATCTTATTACTCACCAGTATATGAGGTAGAGCTGTAAGAATCTGCAGAAGAGGCTGACAGAGATCTGCTTCTATACCTCGCCGATTTTTTTAAAGCGCTGGATTTCGCGCGCTGACCTTCGAACTTCCCTGCCGTACCTTCAGCTGCTCCACCCCTAACATGGCCAGGGTCTGTCACTGGACTATCGCTCGGAACATTGGCAGCGACCACTATCTCTTTTTTACTGTGATTTGGCTCTCCCTGGCCTTCTGACATTTTTTTCTTTACAATTTATTTTTTTTAATTTCTCTGCTATCAAACTTCTTATAATTCAATTAGTCACTACAAAAACCGGTAGATATCTCCAAAAAGGTTGGTATGTAAATTTTCTTCACTTATGTAAGAGCAACGTGGAGTTTTTGGGAAATAATAAAATATCAATAATAAAAACAGCAGCACAAACAACCGCAGTGGCGATGTAACTACACTACAATTGTTATTAATCGTAAAACACAATTACTTAAAATTATTCTGTTCATTTATAACACTAAAAATAATTACGGTCGCATTGGTAACGATTTAATCAAATATATCGTTCTGAAAAAAGGCTATTTCCCAATATCCACCCGCAAGCGTTATTGAAACGAAACCCCTCTTTTCATCCTTCACCCCCCGACACTGAAATGTCATTTTTCGATCGGCTTTTCATCAGTGCTGCTAAACAGGAAAAACCGGTACATGTCTATGGTGCTTTTTCCTTTAATACTACTACCGGTTTCTGTCAAGATAAACTTTGAATACAATGATCTAAAATAATTTAAAATGTCTTTATTGCTGCATTTACATTTGAGTAGTTAATTTTATTTCAATCAAAAATCAAAGAATGTTTAGTAAAAAATAACATGATAATTGTAATTTTACACAGTTTTTTTGAAATCACAACTATATTTGTAACTGTAATACTTGATAATTTTCTTTTAATATTCAATAATACTCTATTTTTTCATTATTACATTAATAAAACAGTGTATACATTTTTGAATGTTTAGTTTGAACTGATTTACATATTTTTAAAATAAAGTATACATAAGTTGTGGCTTGTATCATCGGTTGATGATAACCGGTTCGTTGTCTATGGTTAATTAGCAACACTATTCGCCAATATGGCACTGAAACGTATGACAACCGCAACGCAACTAAACAACTAGGAAATAAATAAGTTCCAAATTTATTTTAACTTATTTTCGGTGAGTTTTATAGCTTAATACTTTAAATGAATATATTTTGTATTTTTATAGTGAATACTTACTGTTTGCATTATGTTGATTTTCTGGTTAAATTTACATGAATTGGTCATCGTTTTACCGGTGAAACAAAGCTATTTCGTGTTTGTATCGCCTGGAAAATTTAAATTATGACTGGAAATGTAATTAATAGATGTTGAATTCAAATCGTTAGTGTGTCGACTTGACTTGTGCATCTAACGGCTAAACTACGTAACGTTTCGTGAATGACATTCTATTTTTCCATTTGGAAACTCGTTCATATTGAGGTATTGTCATGTGTGAAGATAAATCTCTTATATGCAAATATTTCAATAATAAATAGTGATTTTCGTATTGTTAGTATTAATAATGTATTGTTTACACATGTTTGTGCCAGTTAATGTTCACAATAAATCATTGTGATAATACAGCTGCACTGAATAGGTAATATTTCAACAGGTGTATGAATAAACGGAAGAGTTTAAAATCTATTACTTATTTCTGCTGTACTATATCAGTATGTAATAAAATGTAAAGGCAATGATATCTAAAATAGTGTAACAACTTCAATAAAAAGTCATGATTTCTGCTAAGAATCTTATAGACAGACAGGTGATATTTAAAAATTATTTGAAGATTTTTATTTAAATGCACAATATTTTTGCACTCAATGCTAGGGTCATATTTGACAGTGTCTTGTAAAGTGGTTGTCTCAGACATCTACAGACTAAATACGGAAGTATATTGATTGTGGTGCTATCTTTTAATCTTTATTTTTTACAAAATTATACATTTCAATGTATTTATTGTTGATGTCAGTCAACATTTGTCAAAACTAATTATTAGAATTCACATATTATAATGCCCATCTCCTTGATTTTATATTATATTTAATTATATTTATAGATATTATATTTAATTATGAGTATTAGTTTGCAAGTGTACCTATAGCAAATTAATTAATGTTGAAAAAAATCTTAAGTAAAGGCATATATGAAGCTTCTTTCTCTTGCAGGCTACGAAACAATCTTATTAATATTGTTAACTATTAATGTAATTAGTGTTGATTTTGTGATGACAACCTTTTTGTGCAGTGGTTAAACACATAAGATGTGCATACCTACATGTGTTAGTTTTTAATAAACACAAGATATCCTTGTGTTATTTTTATATACATTTAGGTTGAAATATAGTGAATAAAAGCTTTTTGTTCTTGTGGTATGTTCTGTATAGTAAACACTAATCAAATGTGTAAACAATGTTATATACATTTATCACATGTTGCTATGACTGATAAATTTATTTACACATTTCTTGTGTTTCTTGTATATTTTTGTTATTACTGATAGACTGATAACCTGGCTGTGTTTTCATTGTTATTATTACATTTGGAGAAAATTTTGACATAAATGTATGTATTTATCATCTAGCACTATGGCTCTCAAGAATATGATAAGATTTCTAGTAAATAGGTTGAATGAGTAAAATATTTGGAAGGTAAATAGATGAATAAAAAAATAAAAAAAGATTTGTGAAAAAAGTATATTCTCAAAAACGTATCAAAAGTGTATGCACAGGATTTTACAAAATCATTCGGTTATCTCAAAAATCTTTTCACAAATTTGCGCATGTCATATTTTTATTTATCATAAAAATATAAATTTAAAATTGTTCATCTGCATTTTATACTGATACCAATTTAGATTGTGACTTAAATAGCTAACAATCCAACATAATTCCATGTTGCAATTTAGTTTAATTGGTTTGTTATACTTTTCAGAATTTTTTTCAAACTGTTTAATTGCATGGAACAAATGACCAAGCACAGTCAATTCGCTTTATTATAAAAGTATTGACAGCCGATTTGGTTATATATTAAAATTGTGACATCATAAGCAGTTAAGAGTGATGAGCACATAAAAACCTTTGATGTCATCAATATTTATATACTTAATAAATTGTGGCCTCATCTAATTTATATCATACACTAGCTGAACTGGCATTGCCCTATAACAGATATATAGTTCCGACAGGATATTATATAATGTTTATCATGAAAAAATACACTTTACGGTTTCTAACGGTTTAGATGTAGCTTATGCATACGTGTTTATCCGTTAAACATCTCGCATAGTTGTTCTGATGTGGTGGGTGACAGGGGCAATGAAGTTACTGTGTAATGTAACATCATATCTAACGCGTAATATGACTAATTAGCGGTAGAAGCGCGCTTAATGCTTACTTGTCTTACGAACTTACGTTGTTCACGTAATTTTATGATGCACTCAGTAGTGCCCCAGTCATGTGTGCAAGGGTAATGAATATTTGTTTTTGTTGTGCCGTGAGGTCCCGGCAGAGTGGAATAGTACCTTCCCCTGTACTAGGTGTCGTAAGACTTGCGACTAAGATACCAGAATCGACAGATGGCAGTATATCCATCTAGAACATTGCAGCTCAAATGCACAGGGCGGAGATGGGCAGCAGCATTCCTGTCGCGAAAGCTTCGCTCTTCGTTTGCCAACACGCTTGCCCAGCTTGGCAATTATGGGCAACATTCCCCCTTTCTAGGGGAGGTCTATGTCCAGCAGTGGACGTCCAATCGCTGGTATGATGACGAGGATGATTTGTTTGTTTTGTGCCTAGGTGTTAAATATGTATTTAAGTACAGTGAACTCCCGGCAATGCAATAAACGTTCTGCAGGGCAGTGTCATTGACGTTGCCCATAACTGCCACTCTTAACAGACGTGGTGACAACCGACCTACTATATTTAAGATGTGCCAATTAGTATGGATATATTAAGTGAACAAACAAGCATACAGTCTGTGATGAAGTAAGCGTCACCGCAACCTATAGACGCACACATCACTAGCGTTTTGTCAACCTTGCGACTTGAAGAGATCATGTCACATTAGCCAGTAATTTCTCTCTCATTCAGAGCAGAACGTAGTAATGGCTGCTGGGAGAAACAGGTGAGAGTGGGGTACCAATCCAGGTGACCTTTGTATGAGGTCTACCTTTAATTCTTAGCCGCTTCTTATGACACCTGATACAGAGGGAGCTAGAGTGTTATATTAAATAATATATCCTTCGTATGCTGAATTCGAATGTGTGTTTCCAGCAACATGTCCACGCCGGGCCGCGGTCGTGGCTACACTGGGCGACATCACTTAAGAGAACCTCGACCGGGTGACGAACCCGCTGAATTGGACGCGGCGAGGACTCTTGCCGAGCTGTCCCCGAGAGCCACAGGTAACGCTTGCCAGGGAACAAAGGACTTTATCGGTTTCAGCCAGAACTCAGAATAATTGTACATGCTATTTGTTTTAGGATGTCTTGTACACAAAGACCAAAGATACTGACCAAAAAATAACACAGTCAATTTTTTACTCTATGATTCGCATTTAAAGATTTATATCAGTTTTCCGTTCGCGAAGTCTTTATCGCATCCCTGAGGAACATTGAAATGTCGTGAAGAATCGCTTCCTGATAGCTAAACTGCAAAAAGTACCGAAGCCAAATCAGTTCCACGAATACATGTTTTCGTGAAAAAAAGTAGACTATGTTTTATCCCAGACTAACAATCTCTGTTCACGATATCTGTCCAGCCGTTACGGCTTAAAAGTGTAACAAACGTTCATAACTGTATTATAATAATAAATTTTTTATTATCTTCTCTCACATAGAATCACAAAAATTAAAAAAATAAAATTATTACTATATATTCTATGTAAGAGACTGGCATTCGTACTAGGCCTACTAAAAACCTGTATGACAGATAAATATTTATATTTACTTATAAAGGTACCACGATAGCCATTACACGTAGACATTAAAAAGAAAAACAAAACAATAATGAACTAAAAGTACAATAAAAAGTATAATAAATAAGAAAGGGGTTTCTTTAGCTTCATTATGTCGATGCAGGTAAGTAATAAATACCTTGTTAAGAATGAGTGTGTGCTTTTGTGTTTGGGTGTGTGCTTGTGTACGCGCGCGTGTGTGTGTGTGCTTTTGTTTGTGTAGGGACCACGACATTTTGAAAGATTGGATTATGTTATTGTGTTATTGTTTTGTGTACATCCTTTGTTCTAGTCTGGGTGTTATCTATAAGTTTTTAAGTATTATATTTGTAAGTCCTTTATTGTCTAATATCCGTAAAACAAATTCGTTTAAAGCTAGCTATCAGGGAGGCACACCATTGTTCATCCTTTGTTCTGAGTCTGGGTGTTTTTTATAAGTATTTAAGTAAATTACTCAAAGCAAAATAAGGCCCACCGAAACTTAGTTTCTTATCGTGTTTATAAATAACTCTTACAATTATTATTGACAAAATAAAGTACTACCACTTCCAGCACACATGTTTATGATTTCATAATGATTTATAAAAAGTTTTAACTTAAACTTTTTTATTATTCTTAAGTGCGTACATAGAAAAAGCCTAATGCTTAAATGACCAATTTCTTGTGTTTTTTTGTTTGTGTTCTCAGTCAGTAC
>JACJUM010003212.1:6956156-6973608 GCA_020976665.1 Heortia vitessoides | reverse complement strand
AGTTTGTTACGACTTCAAATCTTTCGGCTATCTGTATTATAATATTTATTATACATAAATCTTTAATTTTTAAATACTCTATCTATTGTATTAAAATCCGTTGAGTAGTTCAAAAGACATCAACAGCGACTTCAATTGATTCTATGTAAATATATTTAAATAAATTATATAGATAAATTATATTCTATTTAGTTCTTCGAAACCAAAGAGATAATCCTTGTTTTTTTAAGCACACCAAATCTACACTCTAAGGTTGTCACCAATAAAATCACCACGCGCTAATTCTGGAACTGGTCACTTACTAAATACCAATAACACCGCCCAAATCATCTCATCCCAAAGCCACGACTACCTGCAACCAAAATATGACATCAGCACCACAGAATCACTTTACCGTAAGGATCATATTCGCTTGCGCTATTAATATACTATTGCTATCGCGATCGCACCTTTTGAAAATAACAGCCATCTCTTTTCCATCGTTGATTATTACCGTCAAAGAGCCGCCGCTCAGTCCATTGGTTATTTTGCATTTGTGAATTTTGCACGCAGAGATCAACACGCACGACAATCGAGCAATGGCTTCCATAGTGGCCCATGGTGTTACAGAGCCGAGGCTTGATATGAACAAACTGAAGGACGAGGTGGATCTTGCTAAGGATGTGGAGACGTACCACGGACCTGATGACGAAGGGATGAAGGAACTTCTCGCTATAGATGAGCAGTACCAGCCGTTGCTAGTTTTGGTGAGTTATTATTTCTTTATTTTTGTAATCCCGCGGGGACATGTGCTTTTATCTCAGTTTGTTATTAGGAAATAGTTTTGAATAGGTTCTACCTACATTTAAATAATTTAAAATCCTTTTTTTTAGAGAATATTTACCTGATTAGATTGTTTTTGTGTTATTGACAGGATCAAGTTTAAATAGGTCTACTCCATTGGGATGTTTGCATGAAAAATAATATGACCTAATGTTTGCACCCACGTTTATAGGTTTGAGACCTTTAATTAAAATTACCACGTCGATGTGATCGAACGACTATATTCTATGGTATATTTCTGATCCCTCGGCTGTCTGATGTCCGTAACACAAGTGCTTCAAGCAACTTATCACGGAATCAGGTCAATGTATGCGATGTTGTGGGAATTTATTAAACAAAAAAAAGGATTTTTGCATAGAGTTTGCATAATGATATTTATTTAACTTTTACAGTTAGAACAGTTTTCACTCGGAGAAGATGGCATCCAGTTTAATAGGAAACTTAGGCACTTCGAGAGTACAGTCACAAGTATGTGCCCAGATGAAACGAGGTTGCAGTAAGTACAATTATTTATTACTAGCTGTGCCCGCGACTTCGTCTGCGTGCAGTAATTTCTTTGGGCACCATTATTTTTTACTTATATAAACTTTGAATGTTATATTTTTTTATATATATACAAATCAATAGCCTAAATAACAAGTTTTAAGCTTCTAGCTCTAACAATAGCGATACTTCCATTCAACTTTTCATGTCACGAGAAATCTCTCAGGTCGTTAGAGAACCATTCACTGAAAACACCTGAGCATTCCACAACGTTTTTTGTATATAACGTATTTTGTAATAATATATAGTAATAACGTAGTACATCAGAATTAGGGTTATAAGTTAGTTTCATTATAGTTATATCTAATTATAGTTCCTTAAATACAATTATTTATATTATGTATATTTAACTTCTTTTTTTCTTTCGATCTTATCTCTCTTACTAACTCTTTCTCCCATTCACTCTTTCCATACAAAGGTTTCCTGGAAGAAATCGCTATTTGCGATAAGGTCGCCCTTTTTTTTCATGTATTTTTATGTTTGGTGTACAATAAAGTATTTATTATTATTATACCATGCGTGTATCTCATCAGTTTCCCCAATAAAGTTCAGTCGCCTTAATTTTTATACTAAAACTTCCAATAGTCATCGTCAATTAATCCATTAAATGAAACCTATTTCTGAATACAGACAAGCGTTTGCTACGTTTCGCGCCGCCGCACTCCTAAACTCCGGTACCGCTCGCAAACTAGCGGCAGTTGGAGCGTCGTTCACCCGCCAGCAGCGCCAACAACTGCTGCGCGCCGCGCTACTCAACGTGGTCATGCAGGGCACCTTCTCTAGTGAGTTACATACATACTTCTAAGCTACATACGAGCACAAACTAGCAGCGCTAGCAGCGTCGTTCGCTCGCCAGCAGCGCCAACAACTGCTGCGCGCCGCGCTACTTACTAAATTAATTGTCGGAGATGTTTGTATTTGCGGTGTTTAATTTATTTATTTATAATTTTAGAACTCGACGTGTTGGAGAGGTCCAACCCTGCATTTCTTATCAACGCTGCCAATTTGATGGGAGATTATTTTGCGGGTAAGTGTATTCTTTATAGCAAGCTAGCTATGTTCCGCGTTATAAGGCATGTTAAATCGCAAGGATGTTTCTTAACATTATCCAGTAAATTCCCAACATGTCGCCTCCCGGCAAGAATAGTGTCACAATGCAAAAATAGCCGTTTCGAGAAAATGTAACTTTAATACATTTTTTGTTCATTTATACGTCAATAATTTAAAAACTATAATAGTCAAATTGTTGAAATGTCATTTGTAAATAGTTTATTCATTTGGTAATTAATGGGCGCAAAGGAGACGGGCGAAAAATTAATCCATACAAAATTGGGCCTAACGTTACAGCAACAATTACTACACTATTTCATTTTGATATTACTGCCATTAAAAATAAAAAAAAAAAACTACAACTGCTACACGGGAGAAATAGATAAAGGTGTTATTATTGGCTTCGTAATAAGTTATTCTTACAAAACCTCAGTTGTACACTCATTTGCAAAAAAAAGGGCGGCTTTGATTTTAATTCTTCTTTAAAGAAATACGATACCAAAACGATTTCAATCGAAAATAAAATTTGAATTTAGAACAAATTCAAATTTGCATTTGATGCTCGTTTTTACAGAAAACCAATTTTTATCCTACATTTTTGGTGCGAAGTTACAAAAGATAATATCGGTTTTTATAATTTTAGTCCATTTTTATTAATTTATGTTATATTCTTAATTGTCAAAGCTTAATTTATTGCTGTTAAGTTGTCTCAATAATGTTAGAGAAAGTAGTAAAAGCTACCAAAATTATTGCGCTGCTCGAAGAGGGTTGCAGCCAATGCTTCGTGGTCAGAGGCTAAGTGTGAGTCGCTCGACGGTTCAAGGGACCTGGCAGCGGTATTAAGACACCGGTTCCATTGAGAAAAGGTCTGGTTCTGAAAGAAAACCATGTACCCAATCACGGGATGATCGTTTTCTTGTGAGTCGCGCATTGAGAAATCGCAAGTCTTCGTATGTAGACCTTAAGAACAACCTCGAAGAAGTAAGAAATGTGCATATTGGTCTATGGACGGTCAGGAGGAGGCTTCTCGCGGCCAATATACACAGTCATCGCCCGGCCCGCGGCCCTAAGTTACTCCTTGAGCATAGAGTTGCCAGGCTTAGGTTTGCTCGAAATTGTGAGTCATAGACCCAAGAAGACTGCAATAGGGGATTGTTCTCCGATGAAGCCAGGATATCTCTGTTCGGTGAAAATCGACGTCGGCGAGTGCTACGAAGACGAGGAGAACGCTTTGCAGAGGCTTGTTTTGAAGAATCAATGGACCGTACAGAGTCTTCATTGCAGACGGCTCACTGACTGGACATCGATACGTAACGAAAGTTCTAATTCCTCATGCACAACCCGCATTGGCCACTTTAGGCGAATACAAAATTTTTATGGACGACAACGCTCGCGCTTACCGGTCTGGCGATGTGGAAGCGTATGTGCAAGAGGTCGGCATACGTCGTTTGGATTGGCCAGCTCGAAGTCCCGACCTCAATCCTATAGAGCATGTCTGGGACGGTCTGAAACGATGCGTGAGATCGGTACAACCGGCACCGCAGACCATCAGAGAGCTGAAGAATGTGATGACCGCGGAGTGGGAACGTATTCCGCAAACAAGTATCCGGGATATCCTCGCTAGCATACCCAGACGAATTCAGCTGTGATTTCAGCTAGAGGGGGTCACACTCGATACTAAACATTTATCTGCTTTTAATTTATTATAGGAAAAACAAACAAAAATCTTAGTTAACTTTTACTTCACGAGCATATGCACTACTAGCGAGCATACACTACTAGTGTAGTATATAACTTCTAGCTTTATTATTTTGGTATTCATTCAGGTCTAAAGGTAAAGAACCAGCGGCTCTCAACTATTGTCTAGCGAACCTCTTTTCGTATTTTTTTTCATGTCGCACATAAAAGGTGTGAGTGGAATTTATTTATATTTATAAATGTTATTTTTCTTTTCAGAGGCACGCCTTTGCAACGGCAATAAAGTTCACATACTGGCGAGTCCGCTACTGCAGTATATGAGGGCACTACTGATCAGCGATGACCTCAGAGCGCACAGGAGCTTAGCTACACAGGTGAATGTCATTATCATATCGTCGATGATACTTCAATACCGCGTATGTAGCTAAGTTAATAAGGTCCATTTTCCATCTTTTCTAATTAAATTTTGTACTTTATTTGCAACTGCTACTTATAGTACACTATCATAGTCGATGTCAGCCCCATGCCGTCCCAACGTCACGGCATGGCTTCTCCCAGTGATTTCCAATAGGACCGGTTGTACGAGGCCTGCATCCAGCTCGATCCTGCGGTTTTAATCAGAAGGTCTGTCTACGTTGTGAGTGTGCAACCTTTCTCTCACTTATTTCTACCGGCAAATAGTGTGAAAGATGATAAGGGCATTGAAATTATTGGTTAAAAGTGGCATAATGTTATCAATTCACAAGGCTGGCAACGCGCCAGTGATATCTTGTGATATTACAAGCGTCTATAGGCTGCAGTAAACTATACTATCACGCAGACTGTATGATTCTGACTTCGACCTGGTGTAATAAAAAAAACATGCTACAATGTTTAATTTGTCTTACAGCTGATGCAGAATGGCCGCGAACTGCTCTCTCAGCACACAGCTCAGGAACTTGAGGACCTGTCTATCTCCATCCGTCTGCGGCTCCTCACTCCACCGCCGGTCAGCATCATCTGGCTACTGCTGTCCTCTGATCTGTGTTTAAACAAGTTCCTACCTCTACCTAACAGTTTACAGGTGAGTGGGCAGTGATTCTCAAACTTGCGTTATATGACCTCTCGTTTTTAGATTTTTTTGAGTACTACTTCTATGACTATCGATATATTATGAGATTATAATTTAAAAAAATCGATCCAGCCGCTTCGGCTTCACACAGGTGTTTAACAGAAATGAATAAGACGTAATATCATAAGTTTTCCAATCGTACTCGATGTAAGGAACTGTTTTATATTTCTTTTACACCTTTTTACATTATTGTAGTTTTATTAAAGAATTCCTTATTTTTTTGAAAATACATTATAGGCTCTCTCACTAGGGTATAGTGTAGCTTCCCAACGGCGAAATAGTTCTTCATATCGGTCAATTTTTGCAGGCAAATCACTACAATTAAACCAAACTTTCCTCTTAATATTCTTTATGTATAAATATTTCGTCAAGGTGTTTGTCCGGAATGGCCAACCGCGACGGGACGACCGGAGGAACCAGTTTCATCCAATTTAAGAGATACGATATCTTGATATCTTTATTTATAGTCTCAATATCTTTTTTAAGATAAACATAGTTAAGAAAAGACTCGTATTTATTTTCTTTAGTTTTGGTTAAACTAATATTGCTAACTTCTGAAAAGAAGAAAGTGAGAGTGTTAAACTTTTTTTTGTATTTGTTTTTAGAACATATTACATATTTTATTGTTATATTCCAGCAATTCTACGCGGCGCACCTGGAGCTAGCTCCGGATGAAAACTACAGCGAAGTTAGTTACGGCTCATGGAAAAAGAGTCCAGAGAAGGAAGAATTCCGATCGGACGTTCCTAGTGACTGTCTTAACGAGAAAATCACTCACAACCTCTCGCAAATCAGTCTAGGAGATGACGTTGACACCAAACCTAAGCTGAGGCCCATACTTGGTGCTGGCGCCGGCTTATTGAGGCAAGAACAGGCACTTTCCGTGAACCAAGACAGCTTCGAAACCTGGTCAGCATCAGCCAAAACCAGCCTGTCCAAGCGGTACGACCTGAACTCCTGGAGGCAGGCTGATGATGAGAAAGAAGAGGAACCAGTGTTCAATCCAGCTGTGTTACCCCCTACTTACCCAGTCACCGTGCCGGATTACCCTCCACCTAACCGCTTCAATTATCAAGAGAATATGGTTAATTATTTGCAACAAGGAGACGGGACCTATATTCAAAACCAGTATCAAACGAACACCAATTTCAATCAGCAAGGTGATGCGTTCACTTACCCCCAAAAAGAGAGACCGCAGCCCGAGAGAGTCAACAACGAGGTCCAAAAGAACGCGCACAACAGAAGACCATTGGAAAACTGGCGTAGAGAGAAAAGCGACCTCAAAGAGGACTCTAACAAGAATAGACAACGCAACTGGACGAGGCAACGCTCCAAAGACAACATAGACGACGACGATGACAAAGACAAGATGAAAGACGGCGAGAAGTATCGGTCCAGTTCGAGGAACTCCCGAGATTCCCGGCCTGGGAACCGCAGAAATAGCGGCGAAAGCGAGAATTCTACTTCTGGGAAGACACCGCCCAGAAGGCACGTGAGCGATGTGCCTAGAAGTCAAAAGTACTGGGATCACGATGATAGGTGCGACAAAGATTATAACAGTTAGTAACACCGCGAATATAGATATGGATACCGATAGAAGGGGAAGTGTTTGTGATTATGTGTGCCGGCTTTGTAGAAGTGAAATTTTGTGTAGTACTGTTTGTTGAAAGTTAAATAGAGGTAATGTTGGTCAAGTCAGAAAATTATCATAGTGATATAATCAGTTGTACTAAATGGAATTAGTATGTTTCTAGTAATTTTTAGTAATGATTTTAGTTTTATACTCTTATTGCATGAATGGCCTAACAAGATCATCGTAAATAGAAAAAAAAGTGTGTATTATTTGTTAGGATTGCCTCAACTGATAATAATACCAAAAGAACACAAGACATAAAACTGTTCATATGCATAAAAAGGAATTACCTTCTATCGGTACCACAAAATTAATGGACGAACATTGAAGATAAGTTATAGTTTAATTATATTTGATAGTGAAATTTTGAGTGCTAGTGATCATTTCGGCCGATAACAGACGCCTTGTTGATATAAGCCGTTGCGAGTTTTATAATGTTTCCTATATAGAGTGTGTCCGAGTTGACTGTATGTTTTGGTTTACTTCAGATAGTTAAAATTACCCTTGTTCATCACAAGTATGTACAAGCTTACTTTTATTGCACAAGCATTGTGCAAAACAATAATTACTTTAGCTTTTTATGGTGCGAAAATGCATAATAAGTGTTATTTTTTCTCTATGGTCTAAACATTTTATTAGTACATACTCTTGGTATGTCAAAGATCACATGAGAGACTTCAGTCTTGTGAATGCTATAGTGCCATTTACAGTCTCTTATAATAATTGGCGTGTTATTATAATAGGGAAAGGGTAAAAGTACACAAAAGTTATATGAAATTAATAATTTCTAATTTCCAGTTATTATGTTTCAATATTAAATTAGTTCATATGTCTTTTTAGCCAAGATTTAAATAGGTAGTTTTATTTTTAGCCAATGTGTATACATCAATTTTAATGATTATAAGATTGTAATATTTTTATTGCAAACATAAGAATTGCTTTGTATGGAATGTTTCAAAGTCTAAATTTATTCAAGTAGAATTTTTTTGTAGTTTATTATTTTTGTGATTAATCGTTTAGTCTCAACTAAAAATGATCAACTCAAAAATGTAAGCTTCATATTTTTAGCACTTCACGTAAAAGATTTTTGTCTGTATCATGAAATATTGTTGCTGTTGTTATTGTTGTCAGCATCATTGCAGCTAAAGTTGGTCGACAACTATTTAAATTTGTTACTAATGATGACAATACTAAAACACACAGTCAACTCCAAACATTTTCAAATGATATAAAATTTAAACAATGAAAAATTGCAAAGTTCTTAGAATAATGTTAAATATAAGACTTAGGGAATAAACTATAATAAAAGAACAGAGTAAAACTGTACTGTACAAATGTATGTACAAGTTTGATGAAGGGATATTATATCAACTTGATGTTGGAATATGATGTGACATAGGTATAGAAGTACAACTTGAAGTGAACAAAAGTGTTGTTTCTCAAACTTTTTGCGTCACGGCCCCATTAAGGGAAGAAATAATAGTAATAATTCACACAAAAACTCATACTCCTGCTCATACTACTACTAATGTACTACTTTAATACATATTTAACACCACGATATAGAACAAACAGAAATATAAAGTTTGTCCTGGTCTCAGTCTTAGGTGGTCAAGATAGGATTGTTACTATCTGCACCATCAGACCTTAAAATTACATTGTCTCATCCATTGTCTAATCGGGTGATCTTACAAAAAAACAAAACCTGAAAGCAATAGTATTTATATCCATACACTTGAGCATAGGCCTCCCTAAATTCTGGGGATATCCAAGTTTGGATTCTTCGAAATAGAGATGCAAATGCATGAGGGTTTCCGTTTTGATTGATGAAGAAGGTATTACCACAGTTGATACCGCCAACTCATTCACTTACCAAACCTGATACAGGGGAAGGTACTATAATACTCTGAATGTATACCCTGGCCTAATGTAAGACTCTGTTAATACATAGAATATAGTTGATATGTATTGGTCTATTATTCATATTTCTCTCTAAACGCATCCTTATTTCAGCATCGAGGGGTCGTGACTTTAATTTGATTAATAATGGTCTGAATAATGGATTGATAATGGTATGGTTTGGACCAAAAGATATATTGGCAATGCATCTCAACCAAAAGGCAAATTTAAATGACTGCAAGTGAGAATTGACAAAGTGAGACTAATAAATATAATATTAACTCGTTTGGTCCAAAACATGTCTCAACTATGTGATATATATAACAATTGGTTTGCCAGCTCCAAATTATCCCTCTCTTTCGCACCATTTGCGATTGAATTGCGCGCTGGCGCGGCTATTTGTAGCTGTCCAAGAGATACAATGTAATTTGTGCATAGAAAATTTTGCTCGAATATTAGACTGAAATTGATAAATTGTAACTTGAATAAGTTTAAAGGAGTAAATTAATATGAAGTGTAAAATGGTATCGGAAATAGAGAAAAATATACAAGAAATGCCGCATTTATTTTTTGTTGTTAGTCAAATCTAATAAACAGTTTTCATATTGCCTCCTATTTAAATATATGTAGCATGTATTTTTGTTTCGTTAATTTGCTCAATTATATTTATATTATTACCTCCGATAAAACATGACAACTCACCAAAATAATATCCAATTAGATTGAATAAATAAAATTTTTATTCAGTTATGTTTACAAAATGTTGTAAACATAACTAAATTTCAATTTAATGAAGATTTAGTGACCACGAAATTAGTACTGACCAAAATTGTATTTGACTCTTGATTTTTTTTACACTGAATGAAGGATAGAAAGATCTGATGAAAGATGTCTATTGCTTCTAGGTCAATATAATGTATGTTTAATTTAAATATTTACTAGTTAGAGTAGTTTGCAAAATATAATACTATTATTTTATATTATAGTATTATATAATTATGAATATGTATTCTCAAACAGTTGTCATAATAGGAAATTAAATATTTTATTGATAAAAACAGGATTACACCGTCTAATTCTTGAAGCACTTTGTCTTGACTTATCTGTCTAAAACTATACGAAATGCAAACAAAGTGTACTATCACTTGTAATAATCAATTTGACACTGAACACTATATGAGAGAAGAGGCGATAACGCCTGTTACAAACGATGTCTCTTGTCTTCTTACTTGATATGAACTCTATATATTCTTTCTCTTTCTAGGATTGTGAAATGTTTCCTGTTTCTAACTATTATGTATTCAGCGATTATAGCGCACACTTAGAATTAACGTGATCTAATAAAAAATAAAATTACTATTAAGTCGATTTGAGCGACTTATCTCGGAGTCGGGTCACATCTCATATTTTGGTATGAGATTTGGGTGAAGTATTTTGTTTTCATACTTCTTTTCTACTATTGTGATCATTCCCTACAAATTGCTATTGTTTACTTACGTCACATTAATTCTAAGCGCGCGATAGAACTTGATCTAAAATAATCGAGTTTAATGTAGAATCGATTGTTGTATGGAATTGGATAAAAATGATTCTAAATTACAATAATTTTGGCTACGAAGCGAGTAAATTCAAGTGATAAGCGACGCCTTGTGCATTCGGATAGACAAACCATAATTTAAGTAGTTAAATTAGTTATAATAAATAATAATAGCGATACTAACACGACAATTCACTAAAACTGGACTGACTAAAATTAAATCTCGTCTCTTTCGTCTGCGTGGATTAGAGAAGATTAAAATAATAAAAGATGCATTGCTCTAATTTTAGCTGTTAGTCAGTATCAGTTTTAGTGATTCTGCCGTGTTATACGCCTACAGAAGTAGCCTTAATATTAGAATAAATAGTGTTAAGCTATAGAGATATTTTAATAATACATTGTAAAAAGACTGCCTTAAGCTGATCGTTGCGCCATCTGTTAGCGATTTCTTTGAATCTACAACCGCCTATTAAATTACAGTACATAAATTATATGTGTCAAAAGATATGTATTTCCATCGATATTGGAAAATACACAAAGTCAAATACAATTTATTCAAGTAGACCCATTACAAGCACTTTCAATGAAATAATATTAAAAAAGTTATAATAATAGCATTAGTTTTATGCATAATTATTGATAATACAGACGACCCCGATGACCCAATAAATCATAAAAGTCATCTAACACATAGATATTTTAATTAGGCCCACCTTAAACTAGTCTGTCCGCACCAGACGAGTCTCAAGACTTTTACTAGTTTACTACAGGTCAATTCCGCGACCCACCAGAAAGGAACCTGTAAGAAAAACTGGTGGTGACAAAGGTTCCACCAACAGTACTAATGTAGCTGTTGACGCAAGCGATTAAAGCAATTCAATCTCACGCAGTTTTATCGTGAACATAATCTTTACTGCAATAGTAAGCTTAGGAGTTAAGCTTATTTCTGACATATTTCTTGAATTTTTTCAGACTGCGATATCCTGGCTGGTATCCTTCTTTCAGGCTGGTATCCTTCTTCGGATTTTATTGTAAAATCACACATAATTGCCCTTAACGGAGTTATTTATTTTATAGAGCCGAGTTATAGGCACTGCTAGCTTATTGTTATTTGTTGTATTATATCTTATTATATATTTAGCATGCCACTTATTTTTTTTACAAGTTTTCTAGGTTTTTATTGACATACATAATGTTTTCGTGAAAGTATTTATCTACACACACACATTTATACATACATGCTCGTTTATGCTCAAACATGTATGTATTGGCAAATTCAAAGTTGTAAAACTGATTTGGAACTAGAAAGACAAAAAACACTAAGTCTTAGTTCAACTAAAATTTCCACATTAGTCATACTGAGCATTTTAGTTTTATATTTTGAAGTTTTAGTGACGCTGCCGCAATGACTAGAAAGTCGTGTCCTGTCCGCGTATATGTGGATATGGGGGGCTATCAATAGGGGAATCGATTGTGGCGATACCACTGATAGTATGCGTCGAAACAGCGACGGTTTTGATAGTTAACATGGCGATATCCCATATTGTATAAGGTCATATTCATTAAGCGTATATATTATATATATATATTTTTAAATATCCCAGTTACTTTCAACAGTTTTAAAATGACTTCTATTCCTCGTGTGACTTTATGGTTGTTTCTTTCTTACTTGGTTTCTTTCGTAAACGACTGCTTTGATAACTACTCACCTTTCTTTTAATTGTATTTCATACAAATAATTATATAAACTTTAAGTATATATACTAAAAATGACCTTATATATTCAATCGACCTCCTCTCGTCGAACATTGAAAACATGCTTTTATTTGGAAATATGTAAATTGTCAATAAAACCTACCTGTACGGTAGACTAGTGCAACTATCGAGACGTCGACATAGATTTTTATTTCTATCAAATGTTAGTTTCGAGGTCGGTGTTAGAGACAGTCTTTTTATAACAAATAAATGGTATCCCATTAAGCTCGGGGCATAACGTATGTACCTGTGTAGATGTATGCACAACGTTTAGTTAGTTAGTGATTTTACATTTAAATGATTTAGTTTGACCGAAGGATGATGGACGATCCCTGTTGAGTTTCGTTCTTATGTCGATGAGTGAGTCCCGTCTGGCACCATAAAAATATGAGCTCAGTTGGGAAAAATATTGTTTATGGGTAACGTGGGTCTTGAAAATATCGCAATATTCTAAGACAGCCTTACAAGTGATTCTTACTGAGGAATAAATTTCCGGTGCTGTGTTTGGTTCTAAATTTATGGGAGATGTGAATGTCGTTCCTAAACAATGTGTTCTAATGTGGCGTAGTGCTTTTAATCGATGTTTGTCCACAAAAATGTGCCATCTTGAGAAAATGCCAGCTTTCCTTAACGACTTATTGGCATTTTTCACGAGGGCCAATCACGTGCCTGCTCTGGACCCCAATAAAGAGATAATTGCTTATAATTAAACAGATCTATTGGGTATTCTTTAATTGTTTGTGCGCTTTATTCGTTATGAATGAAATGATCGTTTTAATGTAGCGATGACAGTGGTTGTTTGTTTGCAGAAAAACATTTGACAGATGATCGGTTAACAAGAATTTAACATGTTTTGTACGAATTCAGATTTTATGCACTACATTCTCTTTTTGTCAGCGTTACTACTGAATTGTAGAAGTAATACTGTGCTGGTGGTTGCGTTGGCAAGAAAGGGACTACATCTAACATAATAGAACTATGTATCCAATGCCGTGTGTTTGGAAGTTTCCCCTTTAGCTGTTGGTAATAAAGTCTAAGTTCGCATGTAATTTGCACTAAGCGTGTATAATAGCTGAAAGTCGTAGATTTTCTAAGATTGCTATGATAATGGAGATGTTTGATATCTTAGGTTTGGTGATGAGTTTTGGTGGAACGATGCAAATGATCAAAATTTTAGCAATTTTTTAATAATTTTTTATCCAACTGAAAAATCTTGGCTGTAAGATTTTTTTAACGAAAAAGTTGGGGAGGTGCAATAAAAAAAATGCTTACTATATAAATGGTATTTTTTTTAGTTAAAATTAAATATGTAGTTTCATAAAAGTCATTTGTCGTTTAGCCAAAACGTTCATCTATGTACAATGTAAATTATAAATAGAATATTATTTTTAAAAGCGAGGCATTTGGATTGGAGTTCCTTTTATTTAATTTGTACCGCGCGCCGTCACCCACAGAGATGTGTTGTCGAGGCATATTTTTTACATTAACGTACTAATAATTGAAAATGGAAGATGTTAAATATTTTTGTAAAAAAATACAACTCGGCTTTGTGGGTGATGGTCGTGCAATGTGTTGATCAACTTTTGATGTTACTCTTTGGAGAGTGTTTGAGAATGTTAAACACTTGGGTTTGGAGACTTTGTGTTCAAAAAGGCAGTTGTGCTGGTTTAATTTGAAAATTATGTAATTTCGAATAAAGTGAAATTTAATTTCAGATTTGTTTCATTTAGATACACGTTTTATTTTAACCACCAATTAAAAAATATACTAGCTAACCCAAACAACGTTGTCCTGTCAGAACTGAACATGTTTGTCAGAAAAAAAATAATGATTTTTTAAAATTTTTCGTTTATTATTATTTTATCAGGTTAACAATCAAGCTAGTAATATCCAATAGGACCAGCGCATTGCCAAGCTTGTGTTTTAATAATATCACATTTCTCAGTAAATTCACCTCTCTCACCCGTCAACCTGGAACACACCAATGCGAACACTGATTTGGTGGTAGAAATAGGTAAGAATGCGGGGCAACAACAAATTTTTATGTGGGCAAGGTTAGGTAAGATTTCGCGAGGCCCTTTTCTGTTTCTAATTTTATAAAATAAAAATTAAATCCATTAATCTCAAGTTCTTATTCATATAAATACAAATACTAGAAGATTAGTACTAATGAAACATTACAAATCGTAAATATACAGACGGTGAAGATGAAGATGACAATACCAATAATTTAAATATCGGCTTGCATAGAATGCTTTCAAACAAAAAAACAATTATAATTATGCAATCAGTCTATCATTTTAGATATTTCCTTCCAGCTGTGTAAGGGTCAATAGGACCATAGGGGTCAATGATCTATGCATCCGTAAAATATGTCAACATAATTTAAAATATTGACTGTTTCTTATTTATTGATCAAGTAATTGTTTTAAAGGGATAATGGCGCCAAAGTATTATTTAGTCACTTAAAACCGTGATGTTGCTTAATTCTGTGTCTGACTGACTGAATTTGTTTGGCAAAATTATTTTTTTATTAAAAATATTTTTAAATTTTTTATTTTTAACTACCGACTTTTTTTCTAGCTATATAGAAATAATATTTATTAGTGCAATAAATGTTTGCATTTATTGTCGTACTGTCATCTCCACCCACTTAAACATTCCTAAAGTATTTAAACATATTTATATTTCTTAGCTTATTTCCTGCTTTTAACTTTACTAATTTCCTTATTGATTGTATCGTAATTCAGCCCAGATGCCATTTTTGATTCAGTTGATAAAATAGCCAAAGCTAAAAGTCTTTCCTGCCCATTGTGTTTCTTAAATATTTTTTTAATAATTTTAATTTTGAAATACTCCTTTCAGCAGAGACTGTACTTACCGGAATCCCCACTAATATTATAAATGTAATAGTACCTCTGTCTGTCTGTCTGTTACGCTTTCCCGCTTATAACTGATTTTGATTAAATTTGGCACAGACAATCTTTAGACTCTGAGACAGGACAGGCTATTTTTTTAATTTGAAATAAGGTTTGTTAGGGTTCAAAAGGGGAGGATAAAAAGTTGTATGAAAGTATCGCTATTTTAAGAGCTAGAAAAAAGTTAAGGTAAAGAGATATGGTACCCAAAAAACTATTCCACGCGGACGAAGGCGCGGGCACATCTAGTTGTTCATAATTCGGATTGGCAATGTAAATATTTGTGAAAACATTTTTTGAGCTATTTTCTGTTATATATGACAGCATCTGTTTCACATCTTTAATGAATTTGCAAGAATTAGGACCATTGTATTCAATTCTTTATATAATTCGAAAGGCAGGAAGTCACTGCCCTCACTCACACGCAGGCGTTATGTAAATCGTTACTGTGTTTTAAAATTTGCTCCTCTGGCATATTTTTTAAGTTGCTTAAATCATAGAGAAAACTAAAGTCTTCAAAATGTCGATTTAATAACGTAAATCTTAACTACATATTGGTTATTATAGAATCAATTATGGCGTAATAAAAACTGTTTGATAACTAACGGATTTTAAGAGACTGTATAGGTTGATCGCTGCTTTCATAATAAAACATCCTCTTCTTTTGGCTACTATTTTATTCTTAAACTCTTCTGGTACAGTAACAGCTTCTCTCAGTAAATGGCACAATATCAGATAGGGATTTTTCGAATCCAGTTTCCAATAGGTACTCTTTTATCTATTCACAAAATGTGTGTAAATGTTCAAGAGCAATGCTAAAATGAATTTGTTCTGATTGCCATAACTTTCTTTTACTTACTGTTACATAACACGCGATAATATCCTAAACCACACATGTAAAGATACGAAAAATTCTAAACTTAACATTTCATTTAGTACCGAATCGCAATCACTGATAGTGTCCGATTGCTCCGTTTGATTTTTTAAGCTTTCGATGAATTCAATCACTTCATCGAATTGCAATAATACGACCTTTACTGATTTAACTTTACTTAGCCATATTTCGTTTGATAAAGGTTTTATAGAACGTTTTCATTTGCCTTTTATTATATCCCAGCTCGAACTTGAAAATAGCAAATATATTTTTTTTGTATGAAACCAAAAACAGTTTTTGCTGCCATAGATAATTTCGCTGCATCTACCAATAGTATATTCAATATTCGAGTTTTAACTCCACTATTTACACCTACTATATTTGCACCAGTGTCGTAATCAAATCTTATTTTCCTAAGTGTTCCAATATAGCATTGGCTAAATACTCTCCAGTTGTCTCAGTAACAGCTAGAAAAAAAATTGTTCGACTATTGTGCCAGTTGACGTATCACAAAATCTTAAGATAACCGATATTTGTTCAACTCTGCTAACAGTCTCTAGTGCAATCGAGCAAAAAAGAATATAGGTACCTATTTTGCTTTTTAACCTTACGAATAATTTCATCTTGAATATCGTGACTTAAATAATGGTGTGAAAGTTGTTTGTCACTAATGCGTTTCAAGTGTTTTAGTAAAGTAGGATCCAATTTTGATATCAGTTAAAATAAATCTATGAAATTACCGGAAATCTTAAAAGGTAACTTCACTTTTTGCAGTTTTAAAAAATATTCCCACAACATTTCTCATACATTGACCAGACTCCGTGGTAAGTCGCTTAAAGCATTTGTGTAACAGACATCAGACAACAGAGGAATCACAAATATAATACTTAAATACTTATTTTAATACTTATACACAGGACCAACACAAATATCATCATATAAATATTTGTCCTGGGTGGGGATCGAACCCACGACCCCTGGCGTATAAGATAGGATCACTACCATACCGCCACCGGGCCTGTCAAAGTTTTGTCTACATAATATTGTAAAACATAAATTTAAATTAGTTATCAAACACAAATTTCTTACCTTATGTAAAATAGATGAATACAGATCCGGAACCTGTTATATTAAACACATCACGATAAAAACCAAAAACCATTTATATGTAAGTCACTATTTTTTATAAGTATAAGGTTAGTTTACAAGAGCAATCAATATACCTTCACACTATCTATTTATGCACTAAATATTATCCAAACAGTGAACACGCTGATCTTATCAAAATACGTACGTACAGTTATAAAAAAGAAAAATATTGAATAACACAATTACGTTTCTATTGTTGTGTATGCGCCTATCGACTGCGTTGCGCGCGTGACAGTGCGTGTGGTTCTTTGACTACAACATAGGATTCCCCACACTGTTAGGCGGTCACAACAGCACAGCTGGCGGCGGCTGCTGGGGATTTACTCGCGATAGTTACGCAAAGTGAACAAAAGTTGCCAGACTAAAAAAATTACATTTTACAACACAATTGATTTATATATTTTTTTTTTATTCTCACATTGAAGCATGTGTTTTAAGCAATGCATAAACAGTTTTGAGGCGC
>JACJUM010003212.1:6936731-6948683 GCA_020976665.1 Heortia vitessoides | reverse complement strand
AAAGTGAGACATTGAGTTTAAAATTGAACGTCAAAATTTTATTAAGTAGTGTACGTTGATCTGTTGCGGTAGCGGAATATTCGCATTGATATTTTTTATTACTGATGTTTGTTGGCAGGTAGGTAATTTGCAGACAAGAGACCCAGGGAAGATAATATAACACCCATGTTAAAACAGAATAAAATTATGACGCTCGTTTACTTTCATAACTTTACTTTGTATTTATTAATTCCATTTTGCCACTTAACTAAATAAATACAGACTTTGTTTTTCAACTTTTAGTATAATAGTCGTTTTTACAATAAGTAAAATATTATAATAAGGGTCAATTAGGGCAACGGAGCACCTACCTAAGTGTTAATTATGTTGACATTGAAAAAAACTATCGTAGAAACGACAAAAAATAAAAATATAGAGATTTTTTTATTATTAAAACATGTTACACAAAATAACAGTAGAATCTGCCCAAATGCGTAAAAGGTTTCTTTTTTCGTTTTGCCTAATTCATTTGATTAATCTATAGTGTATCGTCAACTATTAGTAATATAAAATATACATAGCAACAACAAATAAACTTATTACACGTGCAAGTGCGCCATTAATAAACGTGTTGACAATGAATTCAATGTCATTCCGAGTAGTTATACTGTTACACGCTGTTTCTAACACGCATCAAGCCTTAGAGCATTAATTATTAAACGTATGTAGGTTGCAGACAGAATGATCTCATTGGACCGTTATGACTCACAGTATCGTAAGTAAACAGTAGTATTCTAACACATCATGAGCGCAGAACGTGACATCGCTACACCGCATCAAATAAATGAAAACAAAGAGAAATCTGCCATGTAGGTACTCTGTTTTGCGAAACTACTCTATTTCAATAAGGGCACGCTCTGCGGAGGAAGTACTCTATGTAAACTCGTTATATTGTTACGCCTGCGCTCTGACGTCTACGTTCCTTTACAAGCTTTTCAATTGTGTTCAACTCAAAAATATTTAACTACAAATTTGCTCAAAATTAAAAAAAGAGATGAACATTATTTTTTTGATTAAAAAAATATTTTTAAGATATATAATGTTAAGAAAATTTCACACATTTTACATATAGTACCATTTTATCAGTAACACTTACGTGGAACGGAGTGAAACATCTATGCCAAAATAAGAATAAATATATATATATATCTGTCAAACATGACGAATTGACTTTTTCGTATTATCACTACAAATTCTTTTCTCCATCAAAACAATGGAGCTTACCACGAGGAAATGATACGTAATCATTGACGAATCGTCCCGCGCACCCAAACAAAGGCGTCACACTGAGGCGCGTCTAAAATAATCGGACAAAATTAAAACGCAAGTGACAAGACAAACGTAATTAGTGCATCCTTTGTTTTATGGTAAATTTATGACCATGGCTGCAGCTCTAGCTAATGATTCTCCAAAATATAAGAATAGCTTGATATGCTGCAGCCCTCGGACAGTGGACGTGGCCTCAACGTCGTCGAATTCGTCATCTACGTCTGGTTGCGTGTCTGCAGATGATAGTTATGACTCCAACTGCATTCCCAAGTCGATATCGAACAAAAAGCTAAAAATAAACAGCACAGCGACTCGTGAGGAGATAGAAAAGGCTATAACGCAGTGCAGAGAACTTGTTTTAAGCACACCACAGTGTTCAGAAGAAAGGAAGTGGCTTGTTAGATATTTAGTTGAACTGCGATGGAGATTGGAAGATTTGAAGGACAATGAAGGAGAATTAAGGCCTCGTGTGGCCCTAAAAGGGCACCACTTCGAACAGCAGAGCAGTCCAAGCAACAGGAAGCAATATTGTGATCATTGTAGTGGAGTTATATGGAGTATAGTTCAAAGCTCATATATTTGCAATGATTGTGGCTATCTATGCCACTACAAATGTGTTGACGATGTTCTAAGAGTTTGCGCACATGTTGTTATGACTGAAACTGGTCAATTTGAAATGAATATTTGTCCAGAAAAGGGGCTAGCGGCTCAAGACTATAAATGTGCTGAATGTCACACAGCTTTAACCTTCAAGGACACTTGGAACGAACCTCGTTTGTGCGACTACACTGGCCTATATTTCTGTAGTACGTGCCACTGGAACGATTTGTACTCAATCCCCGCAAGAGTCATTCACAACTGGGATTGGGAGAAGAAGTATGTGTCTAGGATTGCTTTTCAAATGCTCACTACATCCTGGAATCGGCCTTATATAGATATCGAAAATGTTAACCCTAGACTTATCAACTTTATAGCAGAACTGGAGTGGGTACACAAAATGAGAAGAGGCTTAGAGTGGATAAGACGGTACCTAAGTTTTTGCCCTGAGGGTACTCACTTACTGTCTCCATTGTTTGTGCAACTAGGAGATGTCAACAATAAATACAGTATGGCCCATTTAGAAGCTATAAATGATGGTTCGTTAGAGTCTCAGTTAACCGAGTTAACTGAAATATGCCGTTCTCATATAACAAATTGTGCTTTATGTTCTGGGAAAGGATACTTGTGTGAGATTTGCCAAAACAACGAGGTTCTATATCCGTTTGATAGTGGCGCAATCATGTGCGAGAAATGCAACTCAATGTACCACAGGAGTTGCTGGTTGCGTAAAGGTCAGACCTGTTTAAAATGTATCCGTTTAGAAGAACGTAAGAATAAAATTGTGACAAACGACCAGATAGACTTAGAATATGATATAGATAAATTTGTTGACTAGCTTTTTATCTGTACCTGACATATTTTTGTTTACATTTACCTATTTTAACCAACCCCAGTTAGTGTTTCAAAATGTTTTTTCCTTTTTTTTGATTGATTATTTCTTGACATCACTGTGTATTTTAAATAGCTATTGACATTTTATTATGATTATTGTATTTGTATTATTGACATGAATAGAATTATTGACCTCAATTACAATCTTTGTTGTGTGGAAACTACTCTACAAACTAGTTATTGCGAAATTGCTTTGCTATCCTTCCATATTCTATGAAAAATAAAGTTGTGCTAACAAGATGTGAGATATTTGTACATTTGATTTGAAATTAAAAAAAAACAGTGTCAAAATGTTTTATTGTATATTGGCTTAAAAATCAAAACGCATAATTATTTCGAAAATCTCGATGGCGCCAAATGTGCTATCTGTGTTGTATAATGACAGCATTAATCATTTGAAAAGGGAAGATACATTTTGTTTTATTTTTTATTTTTATGTAGGCAACATTCGGATATGCATACTGCCTTCTCTCACTAATAAATAACTATTGTTATAATAAATGCCATAAGTTGACAGCATGCTATTGACTAACAAATGTATACTTAATGTTTATATGTATAAATTAATGATATAAATAAAATTGTTAAACAATAGTATTTGGTGCTGAAAGTGTTAGCAATAAAGAAAATTATGTGAAAATGCTTTAATAAATATTATGATTGCGATAGTTGTTATCTTAATAAATATTCTGATATTTCTTAATTGCTGTTGCGGTGACGGCGAAATTAATTTTTTAATCGCGATATAATAGCTCAAATGCACTGGACGGGGATGAACAGCAGCACCCCTATCACGAAAGCTTCGGTCTGCAATTGCCATCACGCTTGCCCAGCGCGGCAATTATGTGCAAAATTCCCCTTTTACTTGAGGAGAATGATGATAAAATATTAATTCTGGGTGAGATTCGAACCCATGACTCTTGGCGCATAAGATAGAAAAACTACTGAATGATTTAAACAGTTTTGCATTGTTTGACCTTTAAACGTACTTACAAAACTGTCTAAATTACTTATTCAATTTTGGACCTAATGTTAAACTACTAGAGTTCATTGCTATTAAATCGTCACACGATTCGAATAAGTCTCGGATTAAGTTTAGACAAGAGCATTCAAGGTTTAGATCTCGGCTTGAGTGAATATCATCTTAAGAGTGGCCTGAAGTCTATTGCTTTGTTCAGCAGGTACCTACTATAGACAGCGGTGAGAATATCTTGTATGACGTTAAGGATCACTATTTTTATACGGTTTGATATCGATTTGATGTTACTTAGTGTTTTAAACGCCATCTGTTGGCAACAAGCGCAGTTAGTGTACTGCAAGTTAAAATTTATCTATTATGTCTTATTGACGTGCTTGATGGCGCAGATGGTTGAGATCATATCTCATATATATATAAATAGCTATGCCCGCGACTTTGTCCGCCTGGAATAATGATATTGGGCAGTATATTCTCCTAAAATTTTTTTTTCGCCCTTTATTGCGACATTTTTGTTTTTTGCTTTGCTTTTTGAAGCGTGATGTTATATAGCCTAAATTACTCCTTGTTACATCAGCTATTTGCTAGTGAAAGTATCATCAAAATCGGTCCAGCATTTTCAGAGATAACCTTAAAACAACAGATAGACAAAAATTTAAAATAAATATTATTTTGTTATATGTACCGTGTATATATTCAGATGCATTTAGTAAAAGCAGATATATTAATATTACAAACAGACACTTCAAATTTTATATGTGTATTATTTTCAATTAAAATATATGTTTAGTGCATGTTGTATAAAAGAAATGGTTTTATACTTCTCCCCTCCATTAATAAAATTCTAGTTGTATCGTATTTCACGTTCGTCGGTTCGCGCAATTTCCTTCAAAAGGGGAGCAAATGTTTCGCTTCACGTATTAATAGTGATTAATTGGGTGACTCTAATAACCCGGTAGGTAAGCTCAATTTTCCGAACTGGAGGTTCGGGTAAGATTTATTTGGACACACTCTTCATCACATCATAATATATATATATAAATATCATAATCGGCTAAAAAGCGGAAAAAGAATTCATCACATTGATTCTTTTTGGTTCTATTCTTTATCATTAAAAAATAAAATATATTTAGTAAAATATGTCGTGCACACATCTCCTAGGTTACCGTCGATTTAATATTATATTTAATTATAAATTGTATATATGACAGTAACCTGTAAGTGTATAATAAATAAATAAAAATGAATAATTATATATCTGCCATAAAAAGTCCACTGATGGACATTGGCCTCTCAAAGATAAAGGGATAATTGCCGTTGGGCAGGCTTGGTGGCAATCGCAGAGCGCAATTTCTGCTGGACGAGGATGATGCTGCCCATCTCCACCCTGTAGTATTTAAGCTTTGCTGTTACTGGTGGATATACCGCCACCTGTCGGTTCCGGTACGGCAGCCTCTTACGACACCTGGTACAGAGGAATGTACTATTATACTCTGCCGGTATACCACGGACCTATTCTTTTTTGTGATAAGCACGAGCTTTTTTATTTGTATACGACGTTTTTATACGTTTCTTAGACTTTTTTTTATTTGTATACAATATGATCTTCCCCGTGCTTCATTTGGAATCGGGCGTGAGATTCATCTAGACCCTTTCGCTGATCATCTCACATAATTAATATAATGATTATTACATGTTAATAAAAGTGTCTGTTTGTAATTCCAAATTAATATACGAGAGTATAGGTATACGCCACTCATAATAAAAATCGTCTGTCTGTAGTTCCAGCTATTCTTGAAGCGGCTAGATTATAAGGCTACTTTAATTATTCACTAGCGGCCCGCCCCGATTTCGGCCAGGTATTGTACTGTTGATCCCGTTGCGAGTTTTAATATGCTGTGCTTAGCTTGAGAGGACCGTTGAAAACTTACGTCAACTGTTTGACAAAAAGAAGACTGTTCTTTGGTAGAAGAAAAGTGAAAATATAAAATGACAAAAACCACTACGCTCGGAATAAATTACACTATCACTATATTTCTTTCTTTCCCTTCTTTATCAACGAAACTATGACGAAAAAAAGAAGTTGCCGAATTGGTCAAGCAGGGTAAGCAGGGACTATGGATCTACGCTTGCTACAATCTTGGCACATCTTACCCTCCTTTACTCGAATTGGTTCTCTTATCGTCATCACATCAACCATTGAAAGTCTAATGTTGGACATAGGCCTCCCCAAGAAAGGGGGAATTTTGCCCATAATTGCCGCGGTGGACAAAAGTTTAGACAATCGCAAAGAGTTGTTTTCGCGATGGGGATGATGCTGCCCAAACCCGCCCTGTGCAATTGAGCTACACTGTTGCGGATGGATATACTGCCATTTGTCGGTTTTAGAACTTTAGTCGCCTCCCACGACACATCGTACTGGGGGAGGTACTATTCTACTCTACCGGTACCTCACAGCATTCCTTTCATACTCCTTCAATATACGGGCTCATTTGTTCTTGATACTTCCGATCTGGCCTTTCTTTAATTTTCAACATTTCTTTCTCTATTCTTTGATCTATCTCCTAACTCACACTTTACATACTTTACCCTAAGAATGGTTGTCACAAGCTAATCAAAATGTCAAACAGAAAATTTAAAAAGTTGAATAAACCAAGATTCAACACAAACATGCATCACGCCTGTGTTCCATCAGGGTAGACAGAGACTATGTATCTCCGCTTGTTACGATCTTGACATACCTCTCTCGCTTCCCTTACTCGCATTAGTCCTTTCATATACGCTCGTTTATTGTTGGTACTTCTGACCTGGCCCTTCTTTAATACGTCTCTACCAGGTTAAGATATGTACGCCTAGGTCGTGCTATACCAACTCTACCATACACTTCCGCTCTATATAATTGTGCAGTCATTCTTTCAACCATACTTTCTACATGTCCAAACCATCTCAACATTCATTTCTCTATTTATGTCATAAGATCGTCTTTTACACTACATTGGTCTCTTATAACACTGTTTCTTTAATCTATCTCTCAAACTGACACCATACATACTTCGAAGTGCTCTCATTTCAACAGCATTTATTATATTCTACTCCCGTGCTTCTTCTACCATACCCAACATTAACTACCACAGATATAGTCAGTGTTAAAACCAACACAACTCTATTAACAGTCAGTCGTGTCCTTTTTGACACATTTTATGTACTTATGTAGCGCATTTTACATCCGTTATAAAAGGAGTTTTATTACTATATCATTATCATATCATCATACCAGCCATTAGAAGTCCACTGCTGGACATAGACCTGTCCAAGAAAGGAGGTTTTTTTCCCAAAATTGCCGCGCTGGGCAAGCATGTTGGCAATCACAGAGCGCAGCTTTTGCGACAGGGATGCTGCTGCCCATCCCCGCTATACACCCGATGGATATACTGCCATCTGTCGGTTTTGGTACCTTGTCGGCTTTTACGACACCTGGTGCAATAGGAGGTACTATTCTACTTTGCCGGTACCACACGGCATTATAACTACGCATTGCTTTAATTTCAACAGCATTTATTCTACTCGGGTGCTTTGTCTGTCACTGAAACTGCGTGGATGAAAGGGCAGCGCGTTGCTAGGCATGAATAAATTGTTAAAAGAACTAGAATTTTAGTAATGCGTAGTACACATATAAAAAAGAACTAAGACTCACCTGACAATCCAGACAGCGACACGACTCTCTGTAGGTGCAGGTATTGAGCGCACTCTCTAGGTGTTGCAGATACTGCACTTGCTCGGAGTCCAGGCGTCGCTTGCGCTTCGCCAGCGACGAGAGGAATGCGAGCAGTGACAGACGCTGGCGGGACGGCTTTGATTTTTGCGTAGAACTGAGGAGTTGCACAATTTTGTACACAATGCAATCCAGTTCCTTTCACTTATGATTGATAGTGTGATATGGAAGAGAAAATATTAATACAGAATCATAATATTCGGTTTATAGGAAGGCATATGTAGCCGGGACCGTCGACGCAAGGTCCTTGCGGAGCACATGAGGGAGACCTCATACAAAGATGCATGCGTTGGTACCTCACTCTCACATATTTCTACCGCCATATATAAGTGTTCGTATTGCTGTGTTCCGGTTTGATAGGTGAGAGAGGCGCGGTGAGAGTGAAATTATTAGGTAATGTGACTTAATATCTTCTAATTACAAAGTTGGAAACTATCTAGTAATACCCTTGTGATTCTACGAGCGCAAATATAGGCCGTATGTTTGTTTGTAGATCTGGTCTAATAAAAAAAAACACAGAATAGTTCGAAATTTTGATTCATCCTAAACGATTTTTTTATACACTTAACATTCAGCCACCCAATTGTACCACCAGGGTTCGCGGCATCTGAACGGAATCGACGGCAATTACTCGAGGGTGCCTCTGAGGCATGACCTCGGGTCGGATAGGCCTCGCCAGGAGAGTTCTTTGCAAAAGAACTCAGCTGCACTTGCGCGGTCAGTTATTGCACGACGGGCGTCGACGGGCAGGAACTGCACGAGTTCGTCGGCGAATGCTGAAACTCTACGAAAAGAATGAAGTGTTTGTGATCGTAGAGTATGAATGAAAAGTCTGAGGGAGGCATTTATTAAAGTTATGTTGTAAAACCCAAAGAAGTATCCAGGTGTGGCGTGGAAGATCACGGTGACATCAGATTTGAACAAGGTCGATATACTAGTCTTGTACCGGAGTGTGTTGTGTATGTGCTTTCTTTACTTTTCTAACTTACCTATCAGTAATATTATTAAGTAAGGCAGGCCTCATCTCGTTGTCTCTCTCGCACAGCGTCGCCTCGCTCTGTCGTCGCTTGCTGCGCTTTTTCTCAACTTTGCCTCCATCTATTTCATCTGTTACTAATTGGAAAAATACAAAATGCACTCTTGTAGTTCTTCTTTCAATTCATGCATGTCAGTAGAATGTTATATTTTGGATGAAGGCTTTCCTTATTTCTTGTCAATTTCAGAGTCGAATGTAGAAATTTTAAATTCTGTATAACATTTGGTTTTTTGATCAAACTTTATTGCACAAAATAATGCCCATAGGCATTAAACCATTTGGCTAAATATAAATATATATACTCGTATATATATATAAAAATTCATCGAGCATACATTAGCGCACAAAGCAGGATCACAATATGCACCATCAGGCCCGTCATTTTAGTGTTTCTATCTTGTACGCTAAAGGTCGTAGTTTTTTTTACATTTGCTCTGTCTGGATATTGTCTGATGTCTGTAACACGAGTGCTTTAAGCGTGTCCATGTACGACATGTTGATATGAATCTTCGAATATTAAATTATCGACTACAATCTGCCCCATAGGGTCTGTCAATAAATGAATAAAACTGACATGTATGTTTGTAATATCATAATAACAGCTTTTTAAAGTATGCATTTTTATTTTATTTATATACTTTTAGTATATAAATAAAAAGCGTTTTAATCTTTTTGTCTGTCTGAGTTAAGCAACTAAACGGTCGGGCCATAAAATAGGCAAGTTGAATTATTTATTATTCTCACAGACGCCTCATAATAATAACGTTAAAATAAAGGTACCTGTGACGTCATTGTCGCAGAAGTCCCAACTACGGTCATTCGTGTAGCTGGCGGGGCTGTCCGCTTGGTCAGCGGGCCACAACTCTTGGACCGACGGGTTCTGGTATATGGTCTCTGTGGACGCGTTACCGTTCTCCACGTCGAACGACCTGTCCGGTTGTTGTAGTACCTGGGGAATGCGGTTTGGTTTATAGCCTCATTAGTTTTTGTTGGAATGCGGTTTGGTTTATAGCCTCATTAGTTTTTGTTGGAATACAGTTTGGTTTATAGCCTCATTAGTTTTTGTTGGAATGCGGTTTGGTTTATAACCTCATTAGTTTTTGTTGGAATGCGGTTTGGTTTATAGCCTCATTAGTTTTTGTTGGAATGCGGTTTGGTTTATAGCCTCATTAGTTTTTGTTGGAATACGGTTTGGTTTATAGCCTCATCAGTTTTTGTTGGAATGTGGTTTGGTTTATAGCCTCATTAGTTTTTGTTGGAATGCGGTTTGGTTTATAGCCTCATTAGTTTTTGTTGGAATGCGGTTTGTTTTATAGCCTCATTAGTTTTTGTTGGAATGCGGTTTGGTTTATAGCCTCATTAGTTTTTGTTGGAATACGGTTTGGTTTATAGCCTCATTAGTTTTTGTTGGAATGCGGTTTGGTTTATAGCCTCATTAGTTTTTGTTGGAATGCGGTTTGGTTTATAGCCTCATTAGTTTTTGTTGGAATGCGGTTTGGTTTATAGCCTCATTAGTTTTTGTTGGAATGCGGTTTGGTACGCCGCCGTAGCCTATAAACGATATATCAAGGATTTCACTAGCGCGTCGCCCACAGTTTGCTTTGAATATACTACGTCACATCACCCAGTAATTTTACTGCTTCTCACCCGCTACATTACTTCGAATTCATTAATTCGAACACAGCTTTTGGCGGTAAAAATATGAGTTAGATACCTATTTAGACCGTCTTAGTTATAGAGTCTGCCTTCAGTAAAATAAAAAAATCATTCAACTTTACCTGGTAATGTGCTCTTGTTCCTAAGAAAAATACAGCGCCAGTGCCCGCTGCAGTCATGTCTATTTCTCTGTTACAAACAAAATATACATTATCTTATGAGCTGGACATAGCTTTTCCAAGTGATTTCCAATAGGACTGGTTGTATGTAGCTTGCTTTCAGTCTGTCTGTAGTTATATCGTCTATCCACGTTGTGAGTAGGCGTCCTACGATGAGCTTGCCGGTACGTGGTCTCTATTCCAGAACATTACGACTCAATCGTCTATTGGTTCTGCGTGCTAATGTATATTTAAAGATAATATTTACTAGACAACAATCAACTTGTCCCAACAAGGCTTTTGGCGGGATTATATCCTCTTCGACTAGCCGGGAAATTTAAATTGAATTCAGCATTTTCTAATTCATCCAACCTCTAAAGCAAAAAATTAACACCATTTTAATGGCCTTCATCTATTTTGATTACTTATTAATATAAAATATGTTACGTTCATAAATATTTATGTAAGTACTCAATATTTATGAGAAGTGCTTAAATGACACGGTTTAATGAACTTTAACGGTAAAATTATAAAGCATATTTTTGCTTTCTAGTTACTAACATAAATATAACGAATATAAACGAAGTACTCTATAATAAGAATTATTAACAATATCATATCAAAGAAAAATGTGAGTACAACACAAAATTTATACTCAGAAACGTATAAAATATTTATCTGGGGCAACATTGCATGACACCTTTTCGATATAATTACCTTCGGGATGTTTTTATTTCACAAAATTATATAGTTTGTTGCAAATTTTAGTAGGTTTTAATGTCGTCATTTAGTTTTAAGACCACATTGTTGGTTTGTCGCTCGGTTTGACACAATAATTTGACATTGTATTGACCTGCGCAATGCAGCAACTTGGGGATGCCATATTTCATTTTTTTTGGTTAAAAAGCAAACACTGTACGGATAGAATTGTATAATATTTTCTAATATTTATGCTTTTTTATTATAAAACCACAGTTCAACTGCTTTATTTCTCTATATCTTGAGAACAATGGTTGTAAAGTAATCGAAGCGTCTATATAAAATGTAAATACGAGATATAATCCATTTTAAAGCTTTCTTTATGACAGAAATGTAAGTGAAAGAATCTCAATATGTAGGACTTCACATGAAGTAGACCTTATACAAAATGTATGCGTTGGTACCTCACTCTCATCTATTTCTACTTTCAAATAGCAGTGTTCTCGTTGCTGTTGTCCGGTTTGAAGGGTGAGAGAGGTAGTAAAATTACTGGGTAATGTGATAAATTATCTTCAAGTCAAAAGGCTGACAACGCGCTACTAATATCCGTGTGTTTGTCGACCTCGTCTAATATTAAAAAATAAAAAAAGTTCTCTAACAAGGTAGTTATAGGAAATATTTTTAACCTCTTAGGGAGGTCTGTTCAGCAGTGGAAATAATGTAACAAATTTTTTAACATATACGCGCTCACTTCTCATAATAAAGTTACTCTTTAACAGTTTTATACATCCAAAACTCTTTAAATATCTTTGCGTCTATTAAAAAGGTTGGTGCAAGGTAACAAAAACATTAAAAA